>CAJNDV010036340.1:9367-22845 GCA_905221635.1 Symbiodinium sp. CCMP2456
TCCCCCCCCCCCCCCCCCCACGTAACCTAGGAATAAGAAGGGCTCTCTTCTGGGCGTTGTTTACAAGGAACCAACGGCGACGACTGAAAGGAGGAAAAAGGGCCCTCCCGTATAGGGCTCAGGACTCCGAAGCCGCACGGCCAGGGGGTTTAGGGGTTTTTGGGTTTTGGGTTTGGGGGTTTAGGGGTTTAGGGTTTAGGGTTTAGGGTTTAGGGGTTTAGGGTTTAGAGTTTAAGGTTTTAAGGTTTAGGGTTTAGGGCTTTAGGGTTTTAGGGTCTAGGGTTTCGGGATTGAGCCCTGCATCACACACCCTCCCTGCGTCGCACACCCTCATCTCCATGATCCAAGGTGTGAGGAGCATGCGTTTAGTTTTCAAGGCCTAGAAACCCCTCACCTCTAGACCGGATTAACCCTAATCCCGAAGCTCTGTTCCCTCATTCCTAATTTCTGGTCCCTAAGCCCTAACCCTAAACCCCTAAACCCTAAAGCCCTAAACCCTAAACCCTAAACCCCTAAACCCCTAAACCGTGATTCCTTAATACCTTAATACCTGAAACCGAAGATTTATGGCTTTAGTCCTAAGGGTTTGGGGTTTATAAAGGCCTAAGGGTCCATGAGATTAAGTCCCTATACACGCACTTTGGGGTCAAAGTATATGCTATTTGGGTACATGGACCCTTAGAGTAGTTAAATCCATAAAGTTGAAACATTGTGATCCTCATGCCCTGAAGGTGGAGTATAACCTTCAAGACGAAATGACCCTTAAAAGTACGGACCCTATACCCTTATATTATGAACCCCTATATGGTATATGAACCTTAGACCCTTTTAGAGCTCATTTCGTCCTTAAGGAAGGGATCCTAGCACTAGTCATCCTAAGCCCACGTTCCAACTCCCTGGGGTTTGGGGTTTAGAAACCCTAAACCCTAAACCCTAAACCCTAAACCGTTGGGGTTTAGGGCTTGCAGGGTTGTGGTCTTCGTTTCAAAGCCGGCAGGAGCCGAGGTCCTGCTCTAGGCGTCTGGTTTGGGGTTTAGGGTCTTCTATACTGAACTTAGACCCCTAGCAAAAATTATGATTTTAGCTGCTTCTTAGGGTTTATAGTAGCCAAAGATTAAAAATTATTTCTAAGTACCCCTAAGTCTTAGGGTTTAGGGGTTAAGGTTTAGGGCTTAGGGTTCAGGACCCTAAACCCTAAACCCTTTAGGGTTCGTGACTTCTTGTGCTGGCACGGAGCATGGACTTTGAAAGGTCTCTCAGTCTCAAACCCTAAACCCTAAACCCTAAACCCTAAACCCTAAACCCTAAACCCTAAACCCTAAACCCTAGATTCAGGGAGCTTCAAACCAAGGTCAGGCAGAGTCCGAGGTTGCCGGAAGAGCGCAACATCCCTGAACCCTGAACCGGAACCCGAAGCAATAAGCGGTTTAGGGTTTAGGGTTTAGGGCTTAGGGCTTAGGGTTCAGGGTTTAGGGTTTAGGGTTTGGGGTTTAGGGCAAAGCGTAGAGAACTTCGATCACTCCTGTACGATTCCCGATTTCCCAACCCCTTGAAAGGATCCCCGAACACAGCCCTAAACCCGAAGTTCAGCACCACCCATTCCAAAAAAATGTCTCGCCAATATAGTATGGAGTAAGATCTTTAGGGTTCAGGGTTTGGGTTTATTGCTCCAGAGCTCCATGTTTGCAGAACCTGTGAGGGTTTTTGATGCTTCCCAGCTTCACAAGACTTGATTCGTTGTTCATATACGGGTTCTCATAAGGGTACTGTTGGCCTTGTTGGGCTTAATGGGCAATTGTCAGGGTTACCTTACCTGACTATACTGTAAGGGTTGCTGAAAGCCTTACTATATCGACCCATTTTTGCACCGGGGCACAGCGATCTTGACATCCAAATCTTGGATGACCACTGCGGGGTCCTGCGTAGGACAAATGAACCCTGTTCCTTACCGCCCCATGCTACATCATGAATCTTGAAATACGAACAATGCACCAAAACCCCTAAAGCTCTGAAACTCGAAAGCCTTAAACCCTGAATCCCTAACGGTCCAGGTGCCCAAATTGCATATACTTTGGCCGCCCTAAAGTACCTATATTCTAGCATAGCGACTCCTTTAAGGCCAAAGTATATACTATGTGGGCACATGGACCCTTAGGGAATTTTCACATCTGAAACCCAGAGTTCAAAGCCCCTGAATCGTACCTGGGTGTCTCAAAGCACGTCGTGTGGAGCCAACTCATCACAAGAGCTTTAGGGTCCCGTTTTCGAGCTCCTTCAAGGGATCTATAAGGGCTTCTATAAGGGTGCTAGTTGGGAGGTTCTCCGAATGAGGGTCCCTTTTAGGGTCCTTTGAGACCCCAAAACAGGGACTTTATTTTGGAGAACTGCTCGGGCTACACAAGACAATCTGTGGATCCTTAACTGAAGGAGCACCCTGAACAAAACCCTAAGCGGCAATATCTAGGGTTTAGGGTTACCCTAAACCCAAACTTCTAAACCCTGAATCGTTCATAGCAGACGTACAGTTGTGATCCTCCAACCTGAGCTCTACTGCCATTAGTCGCAAGCCGAAGGCAGCCAATCCATCTCAAATCAAAAGAAAACGAGTCGAGTGGCTCGGAAAGCCTAACATAAACAATGCCGGCCAACATAAGCACCAACACGCACACTTATAGCGCTCTAAATCCTAAAACCCTAAACCCCAAACCCTGAAACCTTAAAACCCTAAACCCTAAACCCTAAACCCTTAACCCTAAAGCCCTAAAACCCTAAACCCAAAAGCCCTAAACCCCAAAACCCTAAAACCCTAAACCCCGCAGCCTCAACCCAAAGGTCTGCTAAGCCCCGCAAGCCCCGTGGTTTAGGGCTTTAGGGTTTTAGGGTTTAGGGTTTTAGGATTTTAGGGTTTTAGGGTTTAGGGTCTAAAACCCCTAAACCCTTAACCCCAAACCCCGAAACCCCTAAAACCTAAACCCTCTTTTGGGGTTTAGGGTTTAGGGTTTAGGGTGCCCAAGGGACCTGCGTCTCCACTTGCAGACCTTTCGAGCTGTTCCTGGCAGGAAGTTTCGGGTTTAGGGTTTAGGGGTTTAGGGTTTAGGGTTTAGGGTTTAGGGTTTAGGGTTTAGGGTTTGGGGGATCGATGGCTACTGCTTTGGGTTTAGGGTTTAGGGTTTCTTTGTCTATAGGCTCCATGCAGACTCTTTAGACGGAGATTAAAGGGCCCCAAGAAGCCACGGTTTAGGGTTTAGGGTTTAGGGTTTAGGGTTTAGGGTTTAGGTTTTAGGCTTTAGGGTTTAGGGTTTAATCGGGCATGTCAGACTTAGTTGTAAGTTGCTCAAGGTCTGCAAACTTAGGAGTGTGAGAGTCGAGAGTTTAATACACTTCGATGCAAACCTGTGATTCTCAAGCCCGTTTTCCTGAAGGCCTTAATGTTGCTACTATGACTATAACCCTTGCTGAGCCCATAAACACTAATAACCCTAAACCCCAAACCCTAAACCCTATATAAGCCTTACACCGCCCAGACTCCAAAAGCCAAAGAGCCCAAACCCCGCAACTCTAACCCGAAGACTCAAAAGAGCCCAAGAGCCTTATAAACCATAGTTTGGGGGCACGAAATACCACTGAACCCTAAACTTTAGGGTTTTGGGTTTAGGACCCTGAACTGTGTCCTGAGAGCCATCCCGACCCAAAAAACCCTTTTGACCCTAAACCTGGGAGTAATGAAACCGCCGGTCTCAACAAATTCTTCCACACTTGAACTTAGAATCGCGAGCCGGGCCCCCTCCCAGGAGTTAGGATTAGGGGGACTCTTGGGCTTTTGGAGTTTAGGAGTGTAGGGTTCAGAGTTCAAGGTTTAGGATTAGGGTTGAGGGTTCAGGGTCAAGAAGGTCCCTTTTAAGAGAGCCATAAGTAAGGTGAAGAAGGGTCTCCTTTTGAAGAGTCTCCCTGATACCCAGAGAACCCAATACCCCTTAACTAAGAATATACTTTAACATATAAACATTAAGGCCCCTATAATTTAAGGCCCCTATAATCTAAGGTATATTATAATATTCCTTCATTAGGGGGTATTGAACTCCCTGATGCTACCTAGGCCTGCCAGGAAGCAGAACTCCCACGTCACGAGCCTCGAAGGCCCCCCAAAACCCTGAATACATTAAAGGGTTTAGGGTTTAGGGTTTAGGGTTTAGGGTTTAGGGCTTAGGGTTTAGAGTTTAGGGTTTAGGGTTTATAACAAAGTTGTATTTAAGGAAACACGAAGAATGGTTATTCCGATCACTTTGTTAACCCATACCCGTCAACTGCCAACAACCGGAAAACCTCAACTCAAAAACCAAACCAAAAACCATAACCACCAGCTAGACCGCCACAGCCAAACCCTAAACCCTCAGCTCTTGACAAAACAGCCGAAAATTCTGACATTGCCGGGTCTCGAAAGAGTGATGCGGCCAAAGTTGGGAACGCAAACCATCTTTGCTGACTGAAAGCCTAAGGCAGGTGTTAGGGGTGGGTCCTTTCAGGGTTTCCTCGAAGGTTCCCTTCGGTGTAGAGTTTAGGGTTTAGGGCTTAGGGTTTTAGGGTTTAGGGTTTAGCGTTTAGGGCTTACAGCTGCTTGTAAGGATGCACAAAGGGTTCCACAGTTCTGCAGGGGTCCTGGGGTCTGGGCTTTACGGTTGTAGTTGCAGCTCTTACGGTTCGTAGATGTTTAGCAAGTTTGGACGGTTGCGATACCGGTTTGGACGGAATATATGGGGGTCTTAAAGGTTTTCGAGGAGCTTTTGCAAAGGCTGATGAACCCCAAAGCCTAAACCCTAAACCCCCCGGGTGCATGTGATCAGAGCTTAGCGGTTGTTTCTTCGTCGTCGGCTTGGTGTCTTTAATGGTGCTTAAGGTCCCTACAGGCTCCTTGTGCCCACAGGGAATGTATTTCGGCTCGAATGTACCTATATAGAGACTAGCTTGAGGCCAGTATATATATATATATATACATAAGTATGTTTATCTTATTTAATCGAAAAATGTGTGTGTGTGTGTATATATATATATATATGCATACATCTACTATATACTAGTTGGGCACATGGCCCCTTAGGGATTGGGCTTGAATAGTGAGGGGGCCGTGGTTCTGGGCACAGATTTCGTGGTAATGTAGGGGCCTTAATGATTAGAATAGGGTTTCGGGGTTTAGGGTTTAGCGGCCTTAATAATCAGAATAGGTTTTGGGGCCAATATACTATAGTTACAATAAGGCACCCCCCAAAAAAATAGTATTGATAATTATGAAGGCCCCTACAGCATAAAACCTCCCATTAAACCCTAAACCCCAAACCCCAAGCCTTAAGCCCTAAGCCTTAAGCCCTAAACCCAAAACCAAAAACCCTAAACCCAAAACCCTAAACCCTAGGCCCTAAACCCTAAACCCTATACCTACAGTATGCGGCCCTCAACCTTCAAACCGGAAGCCTAACGAAGACATTAGGGGTTGAGGTCTTAGCGAAGCCGTACTGCACATTTGTAGACCCTAAGGGTTTAATTAGGGCTTTAGGGTTTAGGGTTTAGGGTTCTTAACGGACCCAGAAATTAGGCACTCACGTCTGGAATAGTAAACATATGTGCTAGTCTTTGGAAGGGCGTTTGAGTTTGATTTGTAGGCGTTTGGACGCTTTTCGTAAGGGTCTGGATAACCACTTCGAGTGAGGTGTTGGTGGAGCTTTGGATCAGATAACATATCGGGAAATCAGTGCGGAATGTTCAGGGCCCCATAATTACCTAAACCCTAAAAATCCTAAACCCTAAATCCCAAGCCCTAAATCCCTAAACACTGTTCGGTTTGTGCTTCAGGATCCGATGTACCTGCTCGTCATGGTGGCATGGCGTGACCCTCTGAGCCCTAAAAACTATCTTCCACAACCCTAAACCCTAGGAGCGTGATCCCATAAAGCAACAACACTAGGGCCTAAACCCGTTTAGGGTTTAGTGTTGAGGGTGTAGGGTTGAGGGTTTAGCGATTAGGGTTTAGAGGCCAGGGTTTAGGGTTTAGGGTTTGGGGTTACCCTAAACCCTACACCCTAAACCACAAAAGCCCTAAACCACTAAAACCCTGAAGCCCTAAACCGTCTTCAAGCCCAAAACCGTAGGTAGGAACCAGGCAAGAAGCCCCCGAGGCGGTTTGGGGTTTGAGGCCTTGGAACCGTAGATAAATTTTAAACCAAATTTAACCCTAAACCCTAAACCCCTATAAACCCTAAACCCTAAAACCCTAAACCCTAAACCCTAAACCCTAAACCCTAAACCCATTGAAGATTCCGAGAAGAGAACAAAAGACGCCTGAAAACACACGTTTCCTGAAACCAACAAGTAAGAAAACACAATGACGACCTGCGAAAACGAACCGTCTTAACCACAAAGTTGGGCCGCTGAAGCTAAACCGCAAACCGAGACCTCGAAAGCTTGAACTCTGAACCACAAAACTGGCCCTCCAAGGGCAGCGTTTCGGGTTTACGGGTTTCGGGGTTTGGGGTTCTATAGGGCTTCAGGGCTTTATAGGGGTTCAGGGTTTTTAAGAACTGCCTGGCGCAAAGCGCCGATGTTGCAACTTGCGGAGATTACGAGCCAAGACCGCATCGCCACTGTGCCTGCCCATCTTGGGCAGCTCGCCCGTAAAGGAGTAAACGGCGGCCGTTTGATCGTACCGGTCTGCATGCTGAGGCCACCAAAAGAAAGGACCCAGTGGACTGGCGGATTCCCACAGACCCAAAGGCTCCATGTACCTTTATAGTAGATACTTAGGCCTTAAAGGGGTCCCTATATAGGTACTTTAAGGCCTAAGTATCTACTATATGGGTACATGGAGCCTTAGGGAGATCCAGCACATGGTCTGGAAGAGCACCGTGATAGCCGACCATGGTCCCCTTCCTGAACGTCATCCTATCCTCGAAACGCAATCTCCGGTTTAGGGTTTAGGGTTTAGGG
The DNA here is from genome assembly GCA_905221635.1 of Symbiodinium sp. CCMP2456. Classification (NCBI taxonomy): domain Eukaryota; class Dinophyceae; order Suessiales; family Symbiodiniaceae; genus Symbiodinium; species Symbiodinium sp. CCMP2456. The sequence goes on from CAJNDV010036340.1 coordinate 16,343, forward strand.
TTTAGGGTGCTTAGGGCCACCGGCCATGTGCCGCAGAAAACGTTCCAGTCTGGCACGGAAGGAAGCGCTGGGATCCCACCTGTTCAACGCGCGGTCTTCTATTATTGACAGGGCCTCCCGCCGATCTGTCCCATCCATGGCACTCCCAAACACCCCCCGTGCGCATGCAGCCCAAACATTGCCTGGACCCTGAAGAACCTACCATTTTTGGGGCTCCTCATTATAATTTCCTTATCTAAGTCCATCAAAAAAGGTAGGTTCTTTAGGGTCTAGGCCCTAAGCCCTAAACCCTCAAACCCCTAAACCCCAAACCCCGAAGTCCCTCAGCGCCCAACCCTCAAACCTCAAACCCCACCCTAAACCCTAAACCCTAAACCCTAAACCCTCCAACCCTCAAACCTCAAACCCCAAACCCTCCAACCCTCAAACCCCAAACCCGGCCTGTGCGGATGTAGAGCGTCGCCTTCGGCTCCTGAAGCCAACCGGACCTTGCAGCCCAGAGACTCGGGTTTAGGGTTTAGGGTTTAGGGTTTAGGGTTTAGGGTTTAGGGTTTACAATACCTGAAATTAGGATCCCTACTAGAATTTAAGGTATACTCCTTAATTCAGGGGTATTGGAGTCTCTGGGAGGGAGGTTTGCGTTTAGGCCCGGGCATTATGGAGTGAGGGCAAAAGGGCTTCAGAGTTGATCTAGGGGTTTGGGTTTAGGATTTAGGGTTTAGGGTTTAGGGTTTAGGGTTTAGGGTTTAGGGGAGTTGATCTAGGGGTTTGGGGTTTTGGGGTTTCGGGGTTTAGATCTTTAGGGTCTATGTTCGCTTATGTTGATGTGAGGGCTGGTGGTGGCACTGGTGGTGAATACTATGTCTTCGGCCTATAGCATTGATGATTGCAGAGAGTCGCTTGATGCAGGTATCTTGTACAGTGCTGGCTAGGTAAACCAGGCTCTGCATGCGTTAAAAAGGCTTCAGCAACCCTAAACCCTAAACCGTTACCCTAAACCCCAAACCCTATAAGCCCTCAAACCCCAAACCATACACCCTACAAGCCCTAAAAGCCAAGCGCCGCATAAGGCTTGAGGATTCTCGCTTCAGCTATACTGAACTTAGACCCCTAGCAAAAATTATAATTTTAGCTGCTTCTTAGGGTTTATAGTAGCCAAAGATTAAAAATTATTTCTAAGTACCCCTAAGTCAGGGGTTCACGGAGGCCTTTCGGCTTAGGGCCTAGAGCTTCGAGCCTCGGCTGTTGAATCCTGAGTTCGGGAGCTAGGATTAGGGGGACCCTTGGGGATATAGACCCTCTCAATAAGGTCCCTTTTAAGAGGGCCAAAAGTAGGGTTCAGAAAGGGTACCCTTTAAGCTGTACCCCTAAAAATACTAGTTAGACTTCGTTGTTTAACGAGGGCCCTTCTTTCTTACCTAAACACGGGGCCGCTATCCGAGATGAGGTCCAGGTCCGGGAAACAAACGGTTAAACTTTCAGAGTGCTGCTAAACTATAAGAACCCAAAACCCTAAACCCTAAACCCCTAAACCCTAAACCCTAAACCCTAAACCCCAAACTATAAGAACCCAAAAAACTCAAAGGTTGGAAATTGGAGAACTAAGTTTAGGGTACAGATATCAGTTTTCGGGTATTCGGGTTTAGAATTTAGGGGTTTAGCACCGTAAGAGGGCCAGAGCCTCGACAATTCCGTAAGGCGATGTTGATGCATTGACACGCACGTGCAGCCGTGTGATCTAGGATGGGGCTCAGGATCAAAACGTGAGTCGTCAGGACGTTCTCCGACCCCTGCGATGCACGCTCAGTGATCACGGACCCGAAGATACTGATCTCGAAGCGGCTGTTGGCGTAGAATTCCTCTCCGGTGGCATCTGCACTGGCAAGGTAAAGAGTTCTTTGAAGTCCGACAGGATGGCGACTTGTCCCTCTGGTGGCTTCTCGTGCAGTGGCCACAGAACTGCCTCAAAGACTGCGCAATGCCAAGACAACGATTGAAACCGGACGACCCTACACCCTACACCCTAAACCCTAAACCCTAAACCCCGAAACCCTAATCCCTAAACTCTAAACCCTAAACCCTGAACCCTAAACCCTGAACCCTAATCCCTAAACTCTAAACCCTAAACCCTGAACCCTGAACCCTAAATTAGTAAAGGCTGTGGGGTTTAGAGGTTTCGGCATCGGGATCTTGAGCTTCCTCCCTGTTACTATAAACCAGAGGGTCCATGTACCTTAAATAGTATATACATTGGCCCTAAAGTACCTATATATGGACTACATTAAGGCCAATGTATACACTATTTGGGTACATGGACCCTTAAGGTAAGTTCGCTGGCGCAATAAAGCTTAATAGTGTTTTAGGGTTACGGTTTAGCATTTAGGGTTTAGGGGATTCCATTCGATGTTTTGAAAGTGGAAGGCTCATTCGATGTTTGCTTCTTCGCTGAAAGTGAGAGGCTGTTGGTCCTTACCCTAAACCCTAAACCCTAAACCCTAAACCCTAAACCCTAAACCCTAAACCCTAATATAAACCCTAAACCCTAAGCCCCGACAGGTTTGAAGTTACCTACCCGGCTACTGTTGTCTTGCTCTGGTGGTTGCTCGTACGAGGCTGAAATTTGCTGAGTTCCCAAAGACTCCAATACCCCTTAATTAAGGAATATACCTTAAATCATATTAGGGATCCTATTGTAATTTAAGGTATATTCCTTAATTAAGGGGTATTGGAGTCTCTGGGTTCGGGTTTAAAGTATAAGGCGATGTTTACGACTTAGCCCTTAAGGCTGCAGGATGATGCGGCTTCAAGACCTGTTGACGCTCTCCCTAAACCCTAGACCCTAAACTTGCTTGACCGGGCAGTTGCCTCCCAAATGCAACTGCACCTGGGGGTTGTGTTGATGGTCTTGAGTTGGCGCCCCGCTTGTTTAGGGTTTAGGGTTTAGGGTTAAGGGTTTAGGCTGCCTAAGCCGCAAACCCTAAAATGCATTTACTGGACACAGGGGTGTGCTGGTAGCCTTTACTAGCTTGGTTCAGCGTTCTGCCCTTAACCATGCTGCTTTTTCTGCTATTGGCCGCTATGATAGGGAACTCATCCCCCCTGACCAGAAAAAAACGAGGGTTGGTGGCCCCAAATCTCAAACAAACCATAAACCCCACACCCCAACGAGGCTGTGCTAGACCGCTACATACCCTAAGCCCTAGACCCTCAAGCTCAAACCCTAGTTCACTGCGCCAGACCCTATGTAGACTGGAACCCAAAAACTACACCAGGCCACCGTGGTTAAGGGTTTAGGTGTAGGGTTTAGGTTCTAAACCCTAAACCCCTAAACCGAAACCCTAAAACCTAAACAACTTTTGCAAAGACCGGTTCTGTCATGACTTCAGGCAAGGCCCTGCAAACATTCATGCACACAAAAAGAAATACGGTTGATGATGTAAATCCTGCATGACCCATAAGAAGAAACATACCAGAATTGCCATAGTTTAGGGTCCTTAAGGTAATGCAGGATATATATATATATATCATCAACAATAGTAGGGGTCTCGAGAGACTGGTTCGGTCAGGCTTCAATACTACTCACACTAACACAAATGACGAGTTGCAAGTGTATCGTAATACCACTGAAGCCGAAACAACGGAGACTGCCTTCTTGAGGGTTTCTATACTCATGTAAGGGCAGAAAAGGCGCAAGATTGCCAAAAGTCACACCCTAAACCCTAAACCCTAGTCACGACCCCTACTTTCGCCGAGTGTCACAATGGCGTGCTCGCCAGGGGCCACCCAATGCTCGTAGACCTGCAGCCGAAACTAGGGCCCCAAAAAAGCACATAAGCAAAAATTAAGAAATGGTTCAGGGTTTAGGGTGTAGGGGTTTAGGGTTTAGGGACATCCCATATACACCCCCTTATACTGAAGCCCAATAAGGTAGGGAGAACCCTATAAAATGCTTATGCTTATGTCCTTTCGGGGTCCCTGAGAAACAATACATCCTAAACCGTTAGGGCTCAGGGTTGAGAATAACGTAGGGGCCTTCATAAGTAGAATACGGTTTTGGGGCCCATTGTACTTGTAATTTTAAGAAGGAGCCCCTAAAATAGTATAGGTAATTATTTAGGCCCCTACATTACACGGATTTAAAGGTTTAGGGTGTACGCAGCGTCTCCACTGTAGTCCCTTCTCTTGGTTTAACCAAGTCTATATTGTAACTATCTGTCAGGATCCTATAAGTATAAAACTATATAAGTCATCCAAACATGAAACTACAATGGATACTATGTGGACATATCATCAACCCCTCAGCACAGTTGCTGCTGCTGTATGCATTGCTGTTGTTGCACTGATCGGACTCCTGGAACTCCCTAACCCCACTCCTAAACGCAGGCACGCGAATACCAGTTTCCGAGTTTCTTGGTTCTTTTGGCAAGCATCACCGGCTTCAGTCGGCCCAACTCCTCCGAATCCATGTCGTTTTTAGGGATTTTGGCTTTCAACCTCTCAGACCGTCCTAGATTGTGATGGAGTTCTGCGGGTGTTGCATGGGCTTGCGATGCGTTCTTCATGTTTTGTCCTGACAGGGCACTCAATGTCAAGATTTTCATGTCTTGGTCTTCTATCTTGCTCGGCAACCCCGAGTTGCTGCCTATGGGTTTCCAATTACTGGTGCCCCCATCTCACCATGATTTTTGCTACAGGCCAGCTGGTCTTCTCGACCGCTATCCCAGTAATGCCCACAACGTAACTGTCTTCGTGTCCCTCGTTTTGCAGTCTTCCGCCGCTATAGGATGCATCTTTACAAAACCACAAGGACATGGTTGCGTCATAAGGACGCGAGTAGGGTGCCGAAAGATGATCCCGACTGCACTCACGTCCCGGTCCCTACTTATTCCTCCCCATTTCTTCGGCCAACTTTCGATTCGATGCATATTTTTTCGGGGGAAACAGGCATGGGATATCGGGCCCCATTCTGTTTACTAGTCCTTGTGTCCTTGGGTATGCGACATCTAGGTGGGATAAAGCCAGAAGCCGAACACCAGCCTAAACCCTAAACCCTCAACTCTAAAGATCTCGAAGAACCGTGACCCTTGGGAAACACACCGCGCTCTCAGGGTGGCCAAGGGCTGATGTAACTCAGGCCCGTTGCTCCGAAGTACGCAGATGGCGGACAGTCGTGCCTGGTCCGGCGACGGTGCGTGGTGCTGGCGAGCTTCGAGGACAACTGCCGGCGTAGCCATGGTGTTCTTCACCTTTGGGGTTCAACTGTCTAGCACATGGGCCGTGATAGTCAGCAATGGCTTCCGGGGTAGAATACTATGACAAAACTTAGAACTAAGGAAGTGTACTATAGCAAGACTTTGAACTAAGGATTTGGTTTATGTAATTTTTCAGGCTTCTATATTCGTGGTTTAAGGCGTTTCGGGTTCGGGGGCCTGCGTTTCGTGCTTCTGTAAGCCAAGGCTTAATGTGACCCAGCAAGCCCCATGACTTCAAGCATACAAGAATTATGAAGTGGTTTAGGGTTTAGGGGGAACTGGTCGTCGAGAGTGTCCATGTTGTAAGTAAAGAGGGCACCATCGTATTAATTAAATAAATATCCAGGCCCCCCTATCTTGATATCTGCTTTGGTGTTTCGAAATCTACTTGGGTCAACCGGAGTGTTCACGAACGCGTGGCGGTGGCGCAAACAAGATCTGACGGAGGTGTGGTTGCGGGGCTTCTGTCTTTTTTGAGACGTACATTACTTGTTGACGGGTCGGATCCTGCTGTTTCGGATCCTTTACAGAGGTCTCCGAAAATCCGATGTCGGTTCTTGATGCGGAAAGCCTGCCTTCTTGATTGACAGTCTAATCGGAGCAAACCGTCAAAATCATCTAGCGAAACTGTAGGGTTGTTCTCGAACCCTTGACGGTTCAAGTAACCTTAAAAAGCATTAACCCCAAGCTCTCAAATGCCAAGTTGCGATAACTTTGGTTGACCAAGGAGTCACGTCCTCCCAATCCGGAGCGGAACTCCCTAAACTCACAACAAGGCCTACATGTACCCAAATAGAATGGACTTTGGCCTCAATGTAATCTACGTATACGCACTTTGGGGTCAAAGTATATGCTATTTGGGCACATGGACCCGTAGGGATTGCTGCCCTTCCCCTAAGGGTCCAAGTACCTGATGATCATATACTCTTCTGAATACTAACCTACAATTACAAAAACTACTATCCGAAACCCAAGTACATGATTATTAGGTCNNGGTCCTTTGGACCCTTAGGGTTCTCTTTCGCAACATTGGAACATGAATGAAGCCTCAAGGTAACTAGTGCCGTTAGCGCCTCTCAACAGGCCTCATCCATGAGTACGACAACGAAGCACTGCGATATGCCCTTTGCTTTCACCACTGTGGTAACCGAATAAAGCCTGAAAGTATGGAGGGTTATTGATTTGGCCTTTTTGTTTGCAATGTTTGTTTGTTTGTTTCCTGCCTGTGGGGAGTGGGTGGGTGGGTGGGTG
>CAJNDV010036341.1:12264-32149 GCA_905221635.1 Symbiodinium sp. CCMP2456
GGGTTCTAGTTTGATTTAGGATCTAATGGTTCAGTGTTTAAGATCTGGGCTTAGGGTTCTGAACTGATTAATGTAGGGGCCTAAATAATTACCAACACTATTGTGTAGGGCTCGAGAACACCCGTAGCAAGGGATTGCTCAGAACCCCAGTGTGGCAACAGTCCACACGACTCTTTGCCGCCATCCCGAGTCCCACGTGGCATCGTGCACTGAGACATCGGCGGTCAATAGCACGGTCTCGGATTCGACAAGCAGTCTCTGCCGGTGGTCAGCCGAGGCTGCGAGACCTTCTTAGGCTCTATCAGCACCACTCCGCCCCTCCGGCTGGGGCCTGGTGTACAAGCAAGGACCGCACTCGCCCACACCGAATGGGCCGAAGCAAAGGTTCCGCACAACCATGGAATGGTGGAAGCTATGGATACCGTGTATGGCCGGGTGCTTTCTCGCCTCAGCTGCCCAAGGACAGACGGCCTCCGTGGAAAGCAGATTTGGGACCTGGGACACAGAGCTTCCCGTCGTACTCTTCGATGAAGCCGGCCGCAGATGCTCCAGCTCCGCGTGGCGAGGCTACAGATCTGGCGGATTCCTCCACAGCTACCATCCAGGCTGCTTTGAATGGGACGCGCAAAGCAGAGCTTCGGGTGGCCAAGCTTCGAGCCGCACAGATCGACGCTGGGCGAAAAATGAAGGAGTACGAACAGAGGTTGAAGGATGCGCTCCTGCGGGAGCGGCAGCGGCATGCCAAAGATCAAGCCCGCATCGAGAAGGAGCTCGCGGACGCCGAAGAGGCGCAACACCATGCTCGAGCTGGCCTCCGTGCAGTCTTCCTCACGGAACAACACAAAGCCACTGGCATGGCAGATGTGGACATGAACGGCGACGACGATATCGACCGACTCTTCGATACCTGGGCGCGGGAGGAGCGCGCGGCTGCGGACGATGTTCTCAGGCGTGCCATGGCACCCCTCTGCCCGTCCGAAAGGAGCGTTCCGCCGACAACACCGGCGCGGCCCACAGCGGCTTTTCCGCGTACACCACCGCATACGGATGCAAGGGCAGCGGGTGCTGGGACACCTCATGCCCTCCCAGCCACGCCAATGCCAGTCACAGTGGATCCCTATCAGTCAATGGCTCTGGCTACGGCTGCGCCGCCGGGGCTCATGCCTGGCCCTATGCCTGTGGAGCCGCCACCTGTGGAGGCTACTGCGACTACATCCACCCCAGTGGTGCCTGCGCCAGGCATACCAGATCCTGTGACATACGGCCCGAGCCGTACACTGCAGGACAAGGTGCATCGCAGGAAGGCCTTGTTTGGCGGAGCAAGGCCGGCAAGTGCAGGTGGTCCGAAGCAGGAGTCGGGCATCAGCCTGGCGGAGGCACAAGCTGCAATGGCTTCAGGCAGACGGATCCAGATCCTACCGGACGACGACGACCTCAGCGAGGAGATCGAGGTGGCTGCATTGGACAGGCCGCCGAGACTCCAGCTAGTGGCAGCCCCCCAACGGAAGGCGAGAGGTATGAGTCTCCCTGACCCACCTCATACCGGAAAGTGTCTTCGGACGCTCTTCTGCTGTGATGGAGGCGATGGCGGCTTTATATCTTTTCGCTATCTGTTGTTGGGGCTACCGGATCTGATGAGGGACTTTGTACATACCTGTAGGGTAGGCCGTCAGCCACTGCATGTGTCTGCAGGTGGCTCTATGTTCTCGTTCTGCCTTCTCCCTGTCTGTATGGACGTCTTGCGAAGCCTCTCTTTGCCGGGCATCTGCCGACAGCATTACCTTTCTGTCGGCCTTGCGTTCACCTTGACTATGTCGCATTCTGCTTGGGTTTCTGCAGGTGTGCTACTAGGTCACTGCCGACCGCCCCTTTCCCCAATGCCAGGCTTTTGTGGTCCCCACAGGCAAGCTGCGTACGGTCCTTTGGATGGCCCCCGTTTATCCTATCATCGTCACTGCCTGTCCTTTGGATTTCTGTCTTCCTCGACCCTCTGGCAACCTGTTTGGCTTTACACAGGTGCCCCCTCGGGTCCCCGCCATTACATACCCTTGCAGCAAACAGAGTCCTGCAACCTCAGCAATCGAGCGTTGAGCCTTGAGTGCTCCGCTCCGCCCGCTCGAGTCGGGCTTCGGGAGATCATTGACCGTTTAATTGTGCCGAGTGGCCAACTCGAAAGGGCCTGCTTTTTCGGTCCCGGGAACGCCTATGGTGCATTATCTGCCAGCTGGGCGCCAAAGAGAGGAATCGGTGGCTCTGGGTCCTCCGCCAGCAACGGTCTCGTCGCAAATCTCCTACCTCCAGCACGACTCTGTCTTGTCGGCCTGCTCAACTTCTTTGAGGGTCTTTTCTTCGCATTTGGAGCCCTGCTCACACTCGCCCTTTGGCGGCTTCTGATGCGTGCACTACCAGGTCGATCACCACTGGCCAGGTTCATGACAGTTCCCTGCGCCTACGTGCCACACAGGTTCCTTCTTCCCCTTGACCAAATCGGAAGGCCAAGTGGAGAGTCCTGTATCTCAAATGTGCGCCCGGCCTACTCTCGCAGACGTGATTTTGCCCGCCATGGCTCTCCGGGTTTTCGTCTTTACCTTTTTTGTAGGCTCCTGCTTGGCATATATGTGCTACCATGGCAGGTTTGGGCAGGATCAGAGGGCTTTGAAGTTGTACCTGCCCTTGTGAATGCGCTGGTTGAGGTGCAGCCCGACGAACTTCCGCCCCCTGACACTGCACCGAGCCATACCATGCCTCACCCTGAGTTTGCCACAAGCCCAGACAGCTCCTCGGCCTTCCGGCGCATTGTCGCTGATGTGCAGCAGGAAGCCTTGTCAGAGGCTGATGGTCGTGCCTTTCCTGCCTCTTGTGCCGGAACAGTTATAGGTGACCCTGCCGGCCGCGCCCCTCGTGACACCACCCAGCGTGACGACATGCATGTTGATCCACAGCTCTCGCGCTGTGACCAAGATGGCATCCAACAGCACCTGACTGTTCTGATAGGAGCACCTGGCTATGCGCTGGAATCGATGTCACTTAGCCTCCGGCTGCCAGCCTCGCCGGGGCAACTGGCAACTCAGGTACGGGACAGCCAGCCCAGGCTACTGACCGATTGCTGGGACCAACTGGTACCCACAAATCCCCAGCTTGAGATCGGGTTAGTTTCGTATGTTCTTGCGCCGACCTGGTTCGACGAGGCCAGATTGACCGTGGCCCTAATTGACGCACGTGCCTTGGGGTCCCACGTGTTCCCCGTTGTGCTGTCCAACCCTACCAGTGCCAATGAGATCGATAGGGTAACAGGGTTCCACTCTATTGCTTCTCATGACATCTTTGTTGCGGGGGGATGCATTCCCGTGTGGCCAGGAGAAGCCGTCCCTTGCAGCACCGGAGCGCTCGTGAAGCTGCTCCCCCGTACTAAGATCCCTATGTGGGCGCCCCCCCTACGACCCACCTTGCTGCATGCCGCCCACTGGAATGCTCGAGCGGTTGCCCCCGTTACAGCAACACCTAAGTGCGTCTTGCTACTGCACTCCACAGGCAAGTTCGTGTTCAGTGGCTTCACATCTGACAGTTGGGTTAATCTCAATCGAGCCGCTCAATTTATCGGGGTCCAGCTTGCAGACGTCCGCACGCAGTCTGCTGACCCAGATGGCCTTGAAGACTACGTCTACCATGGCACCCCCCTGCGAGGTGTTGTCGCAGTCTTCCCTAGAGAGACCCTGCGTTGTCCAGCAGGCCAACTGCTGCCATACATCGTCTTCCTCGACATGAGACCTTTGAGTAGAGATGTGAACTTCATGGCCCTGCGCGATAAGTATGTCACCAAGGCTGCTCTTGAGCAATATATCGATGTTACCCCACCCGCCGGATGGCGACTTGCAGTTCGAGGGGGACGCAAGTGCCGACAAGGTGTTGAGGTTTTCAGTGGGGAAGTGCTGACACTTGCTTTCATCCATGAGGTGCCGGACGAGGCAGGTCAGGAAGATTCAGAGTCGTCCTTCACACCCGACTTGGCGGATGAGGAAGACGAGGAAGGCCCAGCTTCTGACAGCCAGGGGTCTACTCGTTCTAGGTCCCGGCACGGTACACTGACGCATAAAGAGGCTAGTTCTGACAGGTCTTTCCAGGGATTTGAGGAACCGCGAGACCACAACCCTGCTCCTGGCAGCAGTGACGCTTGCACAGTTATTGGCCTCAACAAGCCCTGTCATGTGGTTGGTGATGCTGTCCTTCCTGATCTGTCGGCATATTGCCAATTCCTCCCTGTTGCCGCTCTAACTGGTGCTGCGACATATAAGTCAGCCGCCCCGTGGACGTGTCACGTCGCTGCTCTATGGCACCTGCTTCCCAAGTCACATACTGTTGCTGATGCCCTTCTCCATGCGGTCAGTGACACATTCCGGATGCCTCATGAGCCTGCTTATCTTGCTGTGCCCCACGCAACCGGTGATGTGCCAGCAGCAGAACCTACCGGCTTTAATGGTGTTCCTGGAGATCGTCTTGAGCAACAGCGTCTGGCTGATCTGCCTGTCCCACAGGTGCGCCATCATCAAGCCGTGCAACGGGCCCCGCCCACTGTGATTACTTTTGTTGTTCTCTGCGAAGGGTATCTGCCCGAATTTCTGCCAATTCCTATTCCAGAACCCTCCGACATACCTGAAGTTCTGGAGTCCGTGCAGGCAGCTAGAACCCACGAGGATCAGCGTCACTTCCCGTGTTTGACGCTTGCTGCCCAGCAGCCTATACCCACAATGATTTTGCTTGTGGGTAGACCTGCGTGGCCTTGTCGCGAGACGACTATTATTTGTGAATGCACATTTATGCGCGACACTGTCTATGCTTGCAGGGTAGGTACTGACCCTACAAGATCAGGCATCCTCGCTGCTATAGGCATAGCGCAACATTTTGAGGTCGATGTCTGGGGCCCTGACAGTCGTCGCCCCATTGCACACGACGAACCCGTCCAGCTGCAACATGGTGACCTGATCACTGTTCTTCCGGCTGGTCGGCCCCGCCCCTATCGGCAGGCTGTTGGCCCAATGCTTCGGCGTAGGGAGGGCTGGGCCTCTGCACTTGGAGAGACACTAGGTGCCTGTCGCTCACTTTGGGTTGTAGTAGGTGCAGCATACCGCCGCTTTGCCATTGAACCAGACACGGTTCGAATCACGCGAACTGAGGTGGCAGAGGCGCTCGGCTACACTACCCCAAACAGTGTACGCGTCCTTGTTCCACAGCCAGCCTTTCAGGACTTTTGTCATCGAGGACATGGCGCCAGGTTAGTTCTTGTTGCTGTGCCGGCCCCGCCACCTCCTCCACCTGGGGCTTGTAGACGCATGATTCTTGTCTTTGATAAGCGTCCGCTTCTTGAGCCAGTCGTGGGCATTCCTATTGAGGCATGCCAGGTGCCACATGCACAGCTTGAGGCGGCCGTCGGCCGTAGGTGCCCAGAGGGCTTCCGCCTGTGTATCACAGGCGCGCCACGAGAATCTCGACCAGGTGGCATCTTCTATACAGTCTCTGACCGGGCATGCCTCACTGCATGGTATGCTGCCATCGGTGATGTTGGCACGAGTTCTGACCAAACTACGGGGGCAGCTGGCCAGGTGGGGCACAACGACCCCGATAGTGCCGACATCGATGGCGCTTCTTCAACTTCCAACTCTTCTCGCGGTAGGAGTCGGTCACCGCGCGGCCCTCCCCCGCCTTGTCCCACTGGTGGACAGCGAAGCGGACATGCTCCCCCGACCGGCCATGGCACATGTACGGCCCTACTTGGTGTCAGTGCCTTTTTTGGCTCATGTGCACAGCCGGCACAGGCTCTGGCAAATACGCCTCATGCTAGTTCTGACTGTTTGCACACCGCCCTGCTTATTGCTGTTGTGCTCGGGCTTTTCAGTCTCCTCGTTGTTCTTTGTCAGAGGTATGCATGTTTAGGCCAGGTTTTCCGTCGCGAACTATCAGCTGCTTCTCCTTCTGACCGACTCCTCTCTGAGCCGAAATGCAGCAACAGTCAGGCCCAAAGGCACTTGGGTCACCTTCGGGCGCTTGTCGGCCAGCTCGGTGGCCGATGGCTTCATGAGGACCGGACTGGTCTGCACGCAGCATGGCCCCTAGGTACCGAAGCAGATGCAGCCTCTGATACAGGTGATGAAGCTGTTCTGGAGCTCCAATGTCTGATCTACAAAGTCGGATATACCCCAGAAGTGGTCACCGTCGCCCTCTGTCTTCCTGCAACTAGCGCGGAGTTGGAACAGATAATTGAGGTTGCCAGGTGCCCACACATGCAGCGCCTACAACCGCTTCTTCTACCGGTACTGCCCCAACCTTTTGAGGGGTTCGCGGCCTTTCTGGCTAGTCCTCGATGGGCCGCCGGTTTCCAAGGATGCTGTTTCAACGCTGCAGCTGTGGATGGCCGGATTTTTGCGCTTCATCTGCCCGATTATGTCATGAGGCACGACCTCATTGCAGCAGCCAACTTCATTGACTGGGCAGCAACAGATCCTTTCAAGGGTGTCGTTCCCAACGCGCTGCATTGTAATACTCGCCGCGTTGATCCTTTCAGGTGCGAGTTGGCATTGCCAACGATCCCATACCAGATGGCTATCCTGTCCATCTCTACCCTGGAGCCCTAATCCGTTTCACGCCTAAGGATCAGTATGTTCCCGAGCCTCTCGTCTTAAGTGTCACAGCAACTGTTGATGCCCAATGCGTGGGTGATGGTGCGTCCTGCTCTCGCTAACCCGGCTTTCGACACCTGTTGTGTCGTCACGGGCGGCACGGCACGTCTGCATTTTGTCACCAGTGATCATCCATTGCAGTGTCGCCAGGACCTTGCCCTGGCAGCGCGTTTAGAAGTCGAGTACATGCGTATACAGGCTGCCAGACCCCATCTCACTGATGTTGTGTATGATGGATACCCGTGCAGGACTGTGCTCGCAGTTGAGGGAGATGCTTCTGACGTCGGGCTAGTCTGGCATAGCTGTTTTCTCGACTGCCGGCCCATACAACAGGGATGGAAATCTGTCAAGGCACGAGATGGATTACTTCTTTTTGAGCACCTTCGTGACCTTTTCGATGCACCCTTGGGTTGGCAAGTCTACCTGGACGGACAGGCTACAGGTGATGATCAGGTTCACGTCGCTCCCGGACAAATTCTAGTGGTTACGTATGCTCTAGCCAGTGGGTCCTCAGCCCCTCACGTCGACTTGTCTGCAGATCAGACCGTGGCTGCCACAGGAGCTGTTTCGGCCAATGCACATGGCCTTCACCTATCGGAGCCCCGCGCAGATCTGCCGAGGGCGACACCTCTTGAGGACGCTCCCAGACAATCCCGCCCAAGTCTGCCAGCGCTTGTCCCATTTATCCTCTTCTCCGAAGAATACTGGCCAGAGCTTGTCATACCCACACTGCGGCTTCCCGCCAGGATTGGGGAAGCCTTCGCTTCTGTTGCACAGCTCCGACAGGGGGATGCTCACCGAAGGCAGCCCCGCTTGGTCGCGGTCTTTCCGCAACCACGTGCCCGTCAGATCTGTGCTCTTGCCCTTCCGCACTGGCCTTATATAGGTGTTGCGGTTCTAATTGATAAACGAATTGCGCCCATCAGCACTTTCGCGATTGTTCTCCCGCACCGTCTTACACGGGACGCTATCCTTGTTGCTGCAGGTGTCGCGGAGGGTACGGAGTGCTGTGTGTACCTCAAGGACGTCCCTTGGCCTATCACGGACGATGTGCAGGTCTTTCCAGACGAAGGGGATCTGATTCTTGTTCGCGATGATGTTGACCGAGGGGATAGGATGCCAGAGGCCGATGAGATGCTTGGTGATGGGCGTGAATGGGATGTGACACCTCATCTCCCAGGGGATGATACTCGTTGCGTCTGGACTCTTACAGACGGCACTCATGCGGCTGTTCCGCTTGACAGCGATGATTTTGCCACTGACAGCGCAACCACTGCAAATGCTCTCGATCTCCCCCCTGGTCAGTTTGTGCTGATACAGATCAATCCTGAGATTCGTGATCACGCTAGAAAAGGCATGCGCACACACAGCGTTCTTATCGCCTGTATGTTGGCTGATTTTCTGCTCGAGGGACCTCGACATAAAACTCCCTTTGTCTTGGACCTCCGACCGCTGCTATTGCCGATTTCGTGGTCTTATGCAGCCAATGGTCAGGTTGATGTGACAGGCCTGGCCAACAGGCTCTGTAGCCGATGCCCTGCCGGGTACCACCTCAGGCTCTATGGTGGACGAGCCGACAGCGACCGTGGAAAGCACATTCGCTCCCTTGATGCAGGGGACGTTCTCACGGCAGAGTTCCATCCCAATTACATCCGTGATGTGGTGACCGAGCTCAGCCCGGACACCTATGTGCATCTTGCCCCTCATTCTACAGAGGGGTATCACACTGGCCTTCCCAGAAGCGGTGCTGACACATCTTCAGCTTCATCTTCGGGTGACGCTGGAACTGGCGGCACCCGCCGCGGGACTGCCGAGCCTTCAGCCCACCATACCACAAATAGCACACGCGCCCAGTCATGCGCCCTCATTGCCCCATGCGCCGTGACTGCTTTTCTGCATGCTAGACCTGATGGGAGTCGAGTAGTCATGTGGCTTTCCGTTTCTGATCGCGACGCCTTAGTTGAAGGTACGCGGAAAGCAACCCCTGTCCTCCTCCCACCAGCCTGCCTATACACTCGAACGGTCACCAAGGCGTGCTGCCGACCCGACGCACATTTGACGTGCGCTGCCCCTGCTACTGGGCATATACATCCTAATGCCCACGCCTGCTCGGTTGGTGGCCCAGCCCTCTTTGCCTTTGTGGTTGTGGCACTCTGTTCCTTCTGCTTGGCCGGTATGGTCTGGGCCCTTCATCAATGGCCCATCATTGGCCTGGTACTCCTTTGTGTCAGGGTCGCCGGGCAACAGCGCCCACCGTTCCCATGGATACTGCTCGGATTGATAGTTGCCAGTTGGTGCATTCTCCCCGTGCACGCGGGCTACGACGCGTCATCCCTTCAGAAGGTAGGTGCAAAGGCATGTGCGATGGACATAAGCCGGCTCCTTCCTACCCCTTGCCAGAGTAGTAAGCACCGTGACGCTTCTCTCCTGCCGAGCAGTGTCTTCTATCTGAACTGGGCCGTAGATCCTGATTCAGACTCTGACGATGAAGATGCCATTGCAGCTCGGCCCACGTTGCTTGAGCAGAGCATCCAACGTTCGGACAGTATGGCACTTTACGAGGCTGCCATTCTCCTCGATGTCCTTTTTGAACACTTTGCTACCTGTGGCCCTCCGAGGGCTGGTGCCACAGCGCAATCTCGGGTCCCACTAAGTCTCGCTGACATCGTTCCTCAAACGCCCTATCAGCTTCTGTGCCAGAGGCTTGCCAGCCTAATACCGGCAGCAGTTCTTGACTTGAACCGGGCAGCCGAGCAGGACTGGCTCGACAATGACTTGGCCGGCATTGCATCTTTTCCCGAGGCCGCGCTTAGTTTGCGCAGAGTGCTCCCAGACATTGTGTATTGGCATAACATTTGCCGCCCTGGCCAGCCCATATGGGTCGACATCTACACGGATGGGTCCGCCAGTGGCCGTGCCGAACCCTTGGCTTCGGCGCCATGCGGATGGGCTTTCAATGTTTGGATCACAACTGCAAAGGGGTGCTTCTACTATGGTCACGCTGCATCTACAGCGGTCGCTCCACATACGCCCTTTTGCCTCGGTGAACCCTGCGACTCTCCATTAGTCAGTGAAGTTCTGGCCATCTGCTGGGCATTGTGTTGGGTGATAGAGTATGGTCCGGCTTTCCATTGCCCCATCTGCCTGCAATACGATTGCCTTGCCGCCGGTGACGGCACCTTCGCGCAGTCTGCCCCGGCTCACTTGTCGTCACTGTCAGACTATCCTGTTCTCAGCCACACTGCTGTGGCCTTGCGTCAGGTGGCCACGCGGCGCGTTGATCTGCACCACACTCATGTGCCCGGACATAAGGGCGATCTTGGCAATGAATTGAGTGACGCCCTCGCTAAGCGTGCCAGACTTTCGATCCAGAGCTACGAGGAGAGGGCCCTTCCTCACTGGCCCGCCTGCCTTGTCTTACATCCTTTGCTCCAATGGGCTTGGCTTGCTGCAGACCATGCCGGGGATTTGCCTGCTCTATACGCTTTGGAGGCCGAGGCCAAGCGTTTGCAACGTTTGCCACAACCTTCCCGACCGGCCCCTTGTATGGGTCGACAGGCCGGAGGTGGCACTTCGTCCTCCCTCTTGCATTACCACCTTTGCGCGGCCACCTACAATGTCCTGACATTGCTGGATAAACCCGTGGGCGTGAAAACATCTGCTCAGGTAGGTGTAAAAATGCATGGCCGGCGCCACCTTTTGGTGAGGCAGATCAAAGCGGCAGGCATCCTTTTCTTTGGGCTACAGGAGACGCGCATCCAAGAAATGGCATCTTTGCCTGATCGGGAGTACTGGATGCTCCATGCTCCGGCCAGTCCGGCCGGACACTTTGGTTGCGCATTGTGGATCTGTCGTAACCTTCCTTATGCCACGTGTGGCAACCAGCGGTTCTATATCGAGCTGGCACAGTGTACCGTCGCGGCAGTTTCACCGCGGCACCTGCTCGTACATATCTCCGCACCACATCTGCGCCTTGCAGTCTTGGTTGCCCACGCCCCTTCCGACCCACAAGATAGTCAGGGGATAGTTCGGGATTTTTGGGCTCAGCGAGCCAAGGAAATCAAGAAACTACCGACTGGTACTCCTCTGCTCGTCCTAGCTGATGCCAACGCGCGGCTAGGCGGCCTAGAAAGCGCCGCTGTGGGAGCACAGGGGGCAGAAACCGAGAGCCCCGCGGGCACTGCCTTTCACGACTTCCTTCTTGCGCACCAGTTGTACTTGCCCTCCACCTTCGCAGATATACACCGCGGTGCTTCGTGGACGTGGCAGTATGCTCCGGGCGTCACACACCGACTTGACTATGTTGCTGTTTCGCAACAGTGGCGCTCTGTTGCACAGGACACTAGGGTCTGGTACGACATTGAGGCGCTCCAGAAGAAATGTGACCATCAGCCGGTGGTCTGGACGTGTGCGTATGCACGTGCCCCCACTGCTGCCCCAGCGACATTCCGCCGTGCGGCGTGTCGCCCTAACGACTTGGATCCAGGAATGGATCGGGGCGCCTTCCGTGCTTTGCTTGACCAGAAGCCTTTGCCGGGCTGGCACGTTGATGTGGACAGCCACTACCAGACTCTGGTCACGACCTGGACACAAACAGGCCGACAAGTCATGCCTAGAAAGGCACAGCGGCCCCAGCAGACATTCCTTACGTCCACCACCCTTGACCATGTCCAGCAACGCAAGCGACTCCGGCAATGCCTCCGGGACGCCGAGGCAGAAGTCAACAAGCGTCTGTGCCTATGGGGCTTCGCGGTTTTCACCCACCACCGCGTAGGCAGTGTCTTAAGCGTCCAGGTGGTTGAGCAGACTCGGCGGTGGATCCGTGCCGCCGACCACGTGGTGGCCGGGTACTGGGCCGCTTTGAACCAGGCTTGTGTCCAGGTGCGACAGGCCGTTAAAACGGACAGATGCGCATACCTGCAGGGGCTTGTCGATGAAGTCTCCCGAGCTAGCTTTGTGGACCCGCGTCACCTTTTCTCGTGTGTCCGTCGAGCATTCCCCAAGGCTGCTCCGGCTAAGCGGAGCAAATTTAGTCCTCTTGCGGGAGTTAGGCTAGAAAATGGGGACCTACCACTGAGGAGCGTTCCCGGCGGTGGCGAGAACACTTCGCTACCCAGGAACTAGGGGTCGAGACCACCGCTGACCAGTATGCCCAAGCATTTGCGCCTGTTGCTCCCGCTTGCCCTGAAACCACAGCCACCCTCTTTGACTGGAATCTTCTTCCCACGTTGGCCGAGCTGGAGAGATCGATACTTGGTCTGAAGCGAGGCAAGGCTGCCGGCCCCGACAGCATTACGTCGGAGCTGCTCAAACTCCACACCGGGGGCGCAGCTCGTCGTCTTCTTCCACTTTTTGCGAAGAGTCTTCTGGCTTTGCGGGAGCCGGTGGAGTTTAAGGGAGGCGCGCTTTTCACGCTCGCCAAACGTGTCTCAGCATCTCTTGAGTGCGGTAAACACCGAAGCATCATGGTTTCTAGTGTTCCTGGAAAACTCATGCACCAGAGCCTACGGCGGAGACTGGTCCCCCTCTTAAAGAAGCACGGCCATGACCTCCAAGGGGGGGTGCATGCAGGCATCGGCGTAGATGCGATCGCTCTGGCAGTGCGCTGCTTCCAGGCGCACACCACCTCCGCCGGTTTCCTGCCAGGGCTCATTTTCTTTGACGTGAAGGCGGCGTACTATCAAGTTGTGCGCGAGACCCTCACAGGAGCAACACCGGATGACGCCGTCATCCTTGCGCTTTTCAGAAATTAGGAGTTCCTGATGCGGCCATCGCAGACCTCATGGCACAGCTCACGAGGCTCAACCACCTCGCCTCATATGGCAGCTCTGATCATTTGATCGGTATGGCCCGAGAGCTTTTTAGAGGGACATGGTTCCGATTGGATGCGGATAGCACCCTAGTCTCCACCAAAGCCGGTGTTCGTCCGGGCGACCCTCTTGCCGATATCTTCTTTGCTGTTAGTTTCAGTGCCTACGTCCAGTCTGTGCAGCAGGAGCTGATTGATAACGATCTCCATACTGTCCTCCCGCCGTGTCGGCAGGCACCTCCATTTGATGACCTCGACCGGCCCGTGTCCTCCACCCGGCCTCTTGGGCTGATGACTTTGTCGCTATGACAGCAGCCAAAACCGGCCCTGCGCTCGTTTCCAGAGTGCAGGCAGTCACATCCCGTTTCCTTTCTAGGGCCACGGCAATTGGGATGCAGTTGACCTTTGCTGAGGACAAAACAGCAGTGGTCCTTCCACCGGGGGTCTACCACGGCACCTATGACGCCTTTGAGCCAGCTACTTCGCCGGGGGCTCCCAAGACTATCCGGCTCTAGGACAGCGTTGCAAGGAAAAACCAGTTTCTTCCTGTTGTCCAGGCTTATCGACATCTTGGCGGCGTCGTTACCTGTAACGCTGCCATCCAGCCAGAGATTCACTACCGGTATTCACAAAGTACCTGGGCCCTACGCCCCCTTCGTGGCCCACTGTTTGGTAACGACAGTATCCCCTTACCTCTCCGGAGATACCTGTTGGGTTCTCTAGTTGGCACTCGTTACACGTACGGGTCAGCCGCCCTTGAGTTGCATGTTGCTGGACATTGGCGGTTGTGGGCGAGACTCTATACAGCCATCTGGCGGGCGCTCCGACCTAGAAGCGCGGCAATGTCCAAGCTTCATTCATATGAAGCACTCCACCTTGCTCGGGTTCCTACCCCTCCTCTTGCTTTGGCGAAGGCCCGTGCCAGTTTGTATCTCCGTCTAATTGAGCACGGCCCTGCTACCTTAGTGCACCTCTTGTGGTTGCAATGGGAGGCCACGCCGGGTCGCTCATGGCTAGGTCAGGTGTTGGACGATCTTCGCCACGTTGCCCAGTACCAACCCAGTGTCTCTGTCCTTCTATCGGGAAATCATCCCATCCATACCTTGTCCGAGACTCTGACCACCGATCGTTCTTGGTGGAGGCGACAGGTCAACGCCGCCATCCGTACTTGCCTACAGGATTTGCAGAAGTGGGTGGCCAACCAAGCCCAAGGAGAGGTTCCTGCGCAACCAGCAGTGTCTTCGCTGGAGCAGGCGCATGAGTTCGCCTGCCCCTTTTGCTCTGCCAGCTTCCCTCTCCGCAAACACCTTGGCGTACATGTTGCCCGGCGGCATGGTATGCCTGCTCCTGCCCGCTTGTACACGCACCACCCGACTTGTGTTGCCTGTCTCCGCCATTACCACACTGTTCCCCGTGCGCAGTATCATCTCAAGGCCTCCCGGGCGTGCATGGAACGGGCCTGTGAGTTGCTTGTCCCTATGAGCTTGGCTGACATCAAAGATGTTGAAGCAGCTGATAAGGCAAGGGTCAAGAAACTGCGTCAAGGAGAATGGCATACCTTTCAAGCGGCACCGCCTGCCTTGCAGGCATTTGGCCCTCTGCAGCCGACACGCCTAGAGCTCCTGGATTACTTGGGCGAAGAGGCCCCACTAACGCTCCTCCGTCGTCCCGCCCCAGACCCGGAAATAATTGCGTGGGTGCACTCTGAACTGCCCAAGCGTACCACGGAGCCTCCACGGACAGGCACATGCAGTTTTTGGGCCCATCGCATCGCCTGATGCGTTTTCGTTTCACCGGAATTTATGTGCATACGGATGCGTCTGTCGACTCTACAATCCGCCCAGAAAAAACACTATTGTGTGGGGGCTCCGTATTATAACTATAGCATAATTTGCCCGAACAGGCCCCTAAACGTTAAGCAACCCTTTCAAGGAGCCCCAAAAACCCCATTCTAATTCAGAAGGCCCCTAGATTAAGGAGCTAACGGTTTAGTGTTTCAGTGTATAAGGCACTCAGGTCTCGGGCTCTGGGGTTTACGAGCGTCGGGCTTGAGGGTTTAGCGGATTGAGGGGTTCAGGGGTTTAGGGTGGCTGGTCACTGGTCGTTTCTGCTTTTGAGATTTTTGTTGTTCACTACACTGACTCACGTGGTTACTGGGTATTCAAGCCCTCTGCTGCCAATGCCGCTTGTATTCTCCATGTTTGACTGGTTCAAGATGTCGCTGAAGTTCTTGCAGCTCTGGTGCTGTCGCTGGTGTTACTGCCGGCTTCCTGGTTGCCGTTGTTGCCAACACTGTTGTTGCTGTGGTTATGGTTGCTGCAGCTGCTGCTGCTGCTGGTGGAGGTGGTTGTGGCGGGTGGTGCTGGTGCTGGTGCTGGTGCTGGTGCTGGTGGAGGTGGTTGTGGTGGGTGATGCTGGTGCTGGTGGTGCTGCTGGTGCTGGTGCCGGTGCCATGGTGGTGCTGGATGGTGGGTGGTGCTGCTGCTGGTGTTGGTTGGTGGTGCTGGTGGTGCTGGTGGTGCGTGGGTCGTGGTGGTTGTGGTGGTGGTGGTGG
This sequence comes from Symbiodinium sp. CCMP2456, assembly GCA_905221635.1. Taxonomy (NCBI): domain Eukaryota; class Dinophyceae; order Suessiales; family Symbiodiniaceae; genus Symbiodinium; species Symbiodinium sp. CCMP2456. Next base: position 27,299 of record CAJNDV010036341.1, read on the forward strand.
TGGCGGCGGCGGCGGCAGTGGTGGTGGCGGCGGTGGTGGTGGGTGATGGTGGGTGGTGGTGGGTGGTGGTTGGTGGTGGTGGGTGGTGGTGGTGGGTGGTGGTGGTGGGTGGTGGTGGTGGTGTCGTTGTTGTAATTCGTTGTTGCTCATGGTGCTCTCCGTGTTTGGCTGCTGCTGTTGATGTTGATACTGGTGTACTCCTGCCCCGGTCCTTGTCTAGACAATGATGGTTGATCTAGATAACAAGATTTATTGCTGCAGCCAAGAAGTTCTAAAAGGGACCAACCTGGGCATCAACACGATGAGAGCATCGGTGCTACTAGCAATGGTTACAACAAAAAGAAACATTGACATCTACTCGAAATGGCACAGAAACCAGGGCATCAAAGACTTTCGGTTTGCTGAGCGTGTGAAAGCCATGTTGGCGTAATGCTCGCTGCACTGCTGCTGCAGATGATGACGACACTGAGCGGTTGTGGTGATGGTGAGCTTTTCAATCTACAGTGTTTGGCTCCGTGGTACTTGATAGGGGAGATCAGAGTTAGGCTTAGGTCGCCGCAGGTGTGGCCTCACTAAGCTGCTTGGTTGTAGGTCGTCCAAGAGAGTTTTCTCTGGAATCAGATGCTCAAAAACCGATTGACAGAAACACTGCCCAAACAAGCCTTGCATTCTCCATGTCCGAATCCAAAGCCTCGCGGGATTAAGCCAGTGGCTTCTGCTACAAATAATGCAAGCGAGTAAGGCTTACAACTCATTTGCAGGGCTTGGGGGTGGATTAGAGGGTTTTTTGCTATGCTGTTAAGCTGCTACAGTCCTGGTGCGAGCCACAGTGATATATGCTGATATGCATTTGGAAGTGTATTGGCACAGCTCTACCGAGTGGGTCCAAGCATAAGCAGGCGGGAGACTGTGCGTGGGCTCCTATTTAGTTCCAATGCGGCAGTGAGGCACATCATCAGGTGCGAGGTTCAGAACACGGAAGGGCGCTGATTGAGAACCCGATGTGTGGGATCCTGATTAGGCAGAAATCAGCCCCGAATGAGAAACCCCCAGAAGCGGGGTTCAGGTCCGAGTTCTGCCCGTCTACACATAGGGCAAGAAGCAAGGCTCAGGGTTTATAGGGTTACATCCCGAAAACGTGCAGCCCCAACGCAGCCAGGCAGACTACTTGCAGTGACCTAAGAAGCCAGACGAGCGTGAAGGGAGGCTTTCTGCCGCAGATAAACCAGGGAATTCCAAAGGAACAAGATAACGACTCTCCTTAATTAGAGTTATGTAGGGTTTGTGGGTATATGATGCTCTCATTATACTAAGTATTATAATTATTGAGGCCCCTATATTAGGCGCAGGGTTCGAAATAAAGAAGTCAATGACAGGCAAAGATTTGTCGCATACACGGCCGGGGCCTTCACAACTAGAGCAGGGGTTTGCGGAGCCAACCTTATCGGACCCTGCGGTTCCGGGAAATAGAAAATGATTGACCCCAAAGCCCCGAACCCTAAATCATTGTGTAGGATTTAGGGTTAAGGGTTCCTGTGAACATCTTGAACCCCCGCGACGCCGTACTAGACCGTGCGCAAACCCAAAAGGTCCTATAAAAACCGCCTCACATCGGATGTACAGCCTACAAGGAACCCTAGACCAAAGAACCCCTACTGTCAAAGAAGCGCTGACCAACGTGAAACCCATCTAAAAACCTGAAACGGAACCCTAAACCCAAAACCCCTGTAGAATCCATATGGAACACTCAAAACAGAGAGTTTAACCTTTAATAAAGCCCGCCCCTCAAACAAGAAATGGCAACCCTAAACCCCAAACCCAAAATCCAAAACCCTAAACCCAAAACCCCAAACCCTAAACCCAAAACCCTAAACTCAAACACCAGGTAGCCCGGCCTGGACCTTCTCTGCCACTTCCTCTGTTCGCCTCTCGACGAGGTCAAAAGCCTCCAACCGGTCCTCTGGGAAGCATCTTAAGGATGCCGGCTAGGGTTTAGGGTTTAGGGTTTAGGGTTTAGGGCATCTTACTAAATCATCCTAGCTGTCGCTGACACTCTGCGAACGTATATGAACACAGAACCTACACATCCTTGAAAATCCTTTTGGTCGACAGCCTCACTGAAGAGATACCCCCAAGCAGAGAACAACGCAAACAACAACACAAGAAAAGAGAACCCCCGAGCTCCCATCTCTGAAAAACTTTACTTGGAGGATCATGGGACTTAGTAAAACGGTTTAGGGTTTAGGATTTAGGGTAAACTAGGGTTGTAAGTAAGGTATTTATACTTATAAGTAATTACAACACCAAGTAAGGTAGTTATAACCTTACTTACTACGTCCCCTGATCCTCCAAGTAGGGCGGGGAACGTTATCGATTGCAATAAGATTCTCGGGATACTTATAATGTGGGAACCAGATTAAGAAACGCTGGCCCTATGACCCAAAAATAATAGGATTCATATAAAGAACCCTAGTAAAGATCCAAGGTGTCTTAATCAGGTTCCTTTGTTAGTTTAGTAGACTTGTAATCAGGGGTCCTAAGGAATGGGAAGAGTGTGCGAGTTTGACATATGGGACCCTAAACCCCAAATCCTAAACCCTAAACCCTACATCCTAACCCCAAATCCTATACCCAAAACCCTAAGTCCGAAATCCTAAACCCTGAACCCTAAACGTCCTCCATGATGCGCCCCACGCGGGAGAGTTCTCGGTTGTCGGTTCAGAGCTTCAGGATTTTAGGTCGTAGGGTTTGGGGCCGTAGGTTGCAGGGTTTGGGGTTTAGGGGTGTAGGGGTTTAGGATTAGGCATTAGGAGTCTTTGGGTTAAGGGTTTAGGGGTTAGTTGGCGGTTTAGGGTTTGGGGTTTAGGGGTTAGGGTTGGTATAATGTTTAGGGATTGAGGGTCCGGGATGATTCGGGGGTTGGAGTTGAACGGTTGAGGTTTCTGAAGTAGGGTCTCGTTCCGCGTCAGATAAAAGGACTTCGCTGGAAGGACAGACCAAGACGAGTGAAAGCCCAATTCCCCAAAATCCTACACCCTTGCCTAAAGCGTCGGTTTAGCGCAAACCTTCTTAACTTGGATTGGGACTTTTTGCCGAGTCGAAAAAGCCTCCCAAGCAACAGGACATCATACAACCCAAACGAATATTACTAACATGAAAAATGCAAAATATAGAACCCTAGAGCATGAAGGGCCCCTAATGAGATACCCTTGGTGTCGGAAACTCCCAAATGGACCCTAACCCCTACCCCTACACCTAAAGCCCTAAACCGTAATGAAAACATAAACCCCTAAACTACTTCTTCCCAATCCTTAAACCCCGAAAAAAACCATGGAGATCCCTACTAAACCATAAACCCCTACACCCTAAACCTATTCCCTAAACCCCTGACAGATGGAGTCAGCTCGAAATCCGACCGGGCAGCTGCGCAAGTCCTCCGTGACCTGTCGCAGCTACGTAGGGTTTAGGAAGTTTAGGGCTTAGGGATTCGGGGTTCAGGGTATCGGGTTTTGGGGGTGTAGGGTTTTAGGGTTTAGGGAGTAGGGTTTACGAATTAGGGATTCGGGGTTTTGGGGGTGCAGGGTTTAGGGTTTAGGGAGTACTTGGAGGATCATGGGACTTAGTAAGTAAGGTTATAACTACCTTGCAAGTATAGTTACCTTATAATCCTAGTTTACTACGTCCCATGATCCTCCAAGTAGGGTTTACGAATTAGGAGTTTAGGGCTTCGGGTTTGGGAAGTAGGGATTCGGGTTTAGGGTTTAGGGTTGAGGGTTGAGGAATTATGAGTTTAGGGTCTAGGGTTAGGGCCAGTCAGGTGAAGGACTTCGGGGGCGGGGGGATACTCTTGGAGCCTTCATCATCCGAGAACAGGGTTCTGTGGTAATGTCTAGTAGAGTGTACTTTTACGAATAGACCCTAGACCCTAAACCCTAAATCCTAAACTCTGAACTCTAAACCCTAAACCTTAAACCCTAAACCCTAACCCCTGATAGTACAAGACTAGGGAGCCCGAAAGAATTGTCCTCGGAGTCCTCAGCGAGAAAAGACACCTTACTCAGACCCCGACGCCTTCCCAAACCCTCCGAGGTTTGGGTGTAGTTGGGATTTAGGGCTTCGGGTTTAAAGTTTGGGATGTAGGATTTAGGGTTTAGAGATTTAGGTCTTGGGGCTTTGAGTTTAGGATGTAGGGTTATATCTCATCGGTGGAGGTAGACACTTCAGATCCGCAAATAAGTCACCACATTTCTGGAATCCCTATCAAGGGGTGTAGGACATGTATTCTTTGAAGCCCTGACGTGGAGAAGGGTGCAGATTTGAGAAAGAAGATTACGGAAACCTAGCCCCCCAACCCCTCAACCGAAGACTCTAAAGGCTTGAACAATGTCAGAAAGATTATTGTTCGCGAGGGGAGGGGGGGGGGGAGTACGTTACAGTGTAACTATGCAGGGGTTATCAGGGGATGATCATGATTGCCAAAAAATTCCGACACATACAAACAATCTCAAAAGCCCGTTGTAGCCCTTGCAAGAACCTTAAGCTGGAAATGCAGCGCAAACCCTAAACCCTAAAACCCTATGCGCCTATGCCGAAGCTACCCAACTCCCCTCTTCGCCGTGTGAGTCGCCCTCAAACTTTCCAGCCAGCCAAACCTCCTCGAACTGGGTTTGGGGTTTAGGGTTATCACTGTAATCCCTAAACCCTAAACCCTAAACCCTAAACCCCTAAACCCTAAACCCACTGTAATACCCCTATAAACATGCTGTAGTAGTTGAGGGTTTGTGGACCCAACAGGCCCCTTCACCCCGAGGGCCTGAACCCCAATCCCTAAGCCCCAAAGCCCTAAACCCT
>CAJNDV010036341.1:80594-92774 GCA_905221635.1 Symbiodinium sp. CCMP2456
GGGTTTTAGGGTTTTAGGGTTTAGACTTATATATTTTTAGGGTTAGAGTATGCATGATTGCATCGGACTGTGCTTGAGCTCGGCGGCGTGGATTTTAGGGCGGAGGAAAAACCGGAGCTTCGAGAGCAGGAGGAACTCGTAGGCGCACTGTCTGTACAGCTTGAGGAAGAAGATGCCTGGTAGTGGAGAGTTATATACAAGCACGTATGATGGGATCCGGAATTTATTGATCATATAGCAGTAAAAGCTTGGATTGAAAACCCGGGGCACCGTGATTGTAAACATCATTTGCTTCATCTTCTGTCAGAAATCTCGGCAGCCTCTCTGTCTTCAGCTGCCACGAAGCAAGCTCATACCTTGTCTTGGGTTCCGGGTTCGGGATGCTTTAGATTTTAGACTATATAGCTGTCATGGTGTTGAGAAATACATTATAATGACAAGTAGAGACGCACCGTGCTCACCACAAGGTGGGAAAGATGCTGCCGGCTCTCGTATGCATCCTCATCCTCGTGAGGCAGTCTTGTTCTCAGAATGTTCTGTGTGCTTGCACACGTCAATGCTTCCTGGGTGACACAGATAGAAACTTTCGCCCCACAGCCTTGTCGATCTAGTTATATTATAGGGTTAGGGGTTTAGGGGTATAGGGTTATAATTTAAAAAATTATATATTTATGTATAGCTGAGAAACTGCCAACCATGCTGTCACAACCCTGCAGTTGTAGGCCTTCGCCCCCAAAAAAGGGTAGTCCGGAGGCTTCACATTCAGGTGAAGAGATGCAGGAGTAAATTTGCGTTGAGAAGTACTGATGCTTGTTCGGGAGCACCAGCGCCGGAACTCGTTGTAGCATGAGTGGAGCTGATCTTGCATTGACTCACTCGATGAGTAAACTCGATGCTCTGCTAGCCACAAAAGGCCCTCTGCAGATAAATTCTGCATGATTCCCAAATTGCTTGAATGCATTGAACACGTTCTCCTCGGATGGCGTTTAGGCTTTAAGGGTTAATTTTATGGGATGGGATTGTCTGCTGCAGGGGTGTACTAAAAACGATACACTTCAAGCAAGTTGCACACATGTAATACTGAATCCTGGTATCAAACACAAGGGATTCATCTGTTCAGGCATGACCTTCAGGAGGGCTTCCGTGTTGCTCAAGTGTTCCCATTCCGCCCCAATGTTGGTGTAGAGGATCCCATCATCCCTGCACCGATACGATGACAGCCCCTGGCCCTATAGCTAGTAGGGGACCCGAATGATGCGATAATTAAAACCTCATATAATTATTTAGCTATAGGGTTTGTCTAATAATTTATTAGATATCGGCCGGTTGGAGCCTATTCTTCCGCACCGCGTTGCACTTTGGGCAAATGGCGATCGCTCGCCAGGATCTCTTGTCGAATCGAAAGCACTGGTCATGATACGCCCAATCTCCTTTATATTCTGTAGTGGCGAAAGACCGACTCAAATTTGGACGTTGGACCGCAAGCCGCCGCTCCTGACAGGTCAGCTCCTCCTCTGTGCCATTGGGCCCGCGGCTCGGACGCCGAGCATAAAAGGCACAGCTTAAAGACCATGCAGCTCGATGATATGCAGGGTGGAGGGTTTCCTGCGCTTTTTTGCTCATGTGTAGGGGTTTAGAATAGGGCCTAGTCTTAAGGGATCCGGAGAAGCCGACTTGGAATTGTAAAGACAGCCCGGCCTCGCCGGCAGATCGTAACGAGTTCACCACGAAGTACGTGAAGTTCTTGGTCCAGGGCTGTCCTGCTGCACCGAAATGCCACAGTCTTAGGGTTCAGGATTTAGGGTTTAGGGTTTAGGGCTGATAGGTTTCGGGTTTAGGGTTTTTCGCTCGCTTGCTCTGTCTCTCCCTCTCTCTCTGTTGCGTCTCTCTCTTTACCACGCTCACTATCTCACTCTCTCTTTCTCTCTTGCTGTCTCTCCACTCTCTCTCTCTCTCTCTCTCTCTCTCTCTCTCGGCCCGCGCCTTTGATCTTGTGCAAGGGGAAGGAGAACATAAGAGCAGTGAACTTGTCACCGTCCTTGGAGAACTCGGCTTCGTCGCCGTAGACCTGGGTGGTATAGAGCTACATCCTAATATATCGTACATATCCAAACAATATAATTTGCTTGACGTTGTTGGAAGCTTCCGATTTAAGGCTGGAAGCAGCGATTGGCACAGCATCATTGGAGGCAGGATGTTGCATCGCCCATGGAATTGAAAGCCGCCGAAAGTGCAGCCAGTACTCCCTGCAGTGCACTTAAGATTCTGCAAGCTGCTAGATCTGGATCTGCTGTATCGTAGTACGCTAGCTGTGTGCATGCTGAGGGGCTGTATCTGTTCGTCGCTGATGGTGATATGCTGGGATCGCCACAGAAACTCAATGTACTCATGGGGATCGAGGAAGGGCAGCTTCTTTTGCACCCTCTTGTTGTCATCCTCTGGGTCCAGCATCGGTACCGAGATCCAGGCAAATTCCTTGTGGCATTGCATGCAACTGGTTGCAGGGCACGATCAAGCTCTATGCACATCATATGGTCGCGTCCCCGGCCACAGGAAGTAATTGGTTATTCCAACATTTATACGAGTTGCTACAGGCAACTTCACGAATCTAAAGAGATCGCGATCATGATGCGGGTTCACTGTGTCCATAGCTGCCAGCCTTGTCGTGATGGGCCCCATAGACCCAGCACCACCCTCCTCGAGGCTTCAGAGTTATCGGGGTTAGGGTTAGGCGTTAATTAGCTATAGTTATAGGGGTACTTAGAATATTAATGGTTATCGCTTTGGAATTGCAAATGTTTCGAAGGATTCCAGGGTCCAGGTACCTATAGGCTTTAGGCTTAAGCTTCGGGTCCTTCACAGCAGCGGCCGCATTGGAGATAACCCCCTTGGAGGATTCTTTCCCTTCGCCCAGGGATTTGAACCTGGGCATGACATGATATATATGGGAGTTTCAGAAAATTAGGGTATGCTATTTTGGGGTCCTTATAATAGGGATCCTACTAATTAGGGTACTATATTAGGGTCCCCTATTTTCGGAAATCCCCATATATATATATATAGATAGTGTTTAAATGTTAACATATACATATATATATATCATTGTCATGTATATCTTCAGGCCAAACTACATATGAACTGCCAGAGCATGCGTCTCGCCAGCTTGCTCATCATCGGCTCGCTTGCGCTTTGTCCCTGCGCAAGGGACAGCAGTCAACTGCAGGATCTATTTAATAGCCGCTCGCAGATAGCCCCCTATGCTCCAGAGGCCAAGATCTTTTCGGCGCCGGTTCTCCCCGGAGGCACGTTGTTCGACTATGAACATGTACGGCCAACAGCATAGCTAAGTGATGATCAGAGCAGCTGATGACACCCATCGTACGCCCTCCTGCTTCTAAGCTCGAGTGACTGCTAGCTGCTAGCTCTACGACCCTATATATTTTAGCTCTACCCTAAACCCTAAACCCTAAACACTAAACACTAATGTCTACATTATATATACATTGAGGGGTTGCAGTACCCATGGCATAGGCAGGAAGGATATGTACAGAAGCACCGGCAGCTAAAGATCGTGATCGAAAGTCAAAAATCGAACATCTGGATGTTCTCCCGGGCTCCCGCGCTGGGAACCTTTACTTCTTCTTGGCAGCACCCTTCGACTTTGCACTCGGCTTGGGGTTCGCATCCTTGTTGCTCTTGCGCTCCGCTGTTCTGACCGGCTCGGAAACAATCTTGAAATCTTCCAAGGCTGCTTGAAGGGCCTTGCAGGAAGCCATACTACAGATTTTCGAAGGCTGGGTTTCAAGTCTCGAATCAAACTTAATAATGAGAATCCGGACAACCCCGAAGCACCTCCACAAGAGGCTTCATCTCCTGCTCCGATAGTTTTTTTCCAAGTCCCTGGGCCACAAGATTCTTGCACTTCTGCAGATCTGCGTGGGCAGGCCGGATGTCATCCAGGATGGCCTTCTTCATGTTGGCGGCCCTGAGCCCGTGGATTTTGGGATGGGATCATGTAGGTATTTGAGGCTTAGGGGATTTAGCCATTTAAAAATAAAACGTACGGTGTTCTTAAGGCTGAAGCGGCCCTATAGCATCTAATACGACATTCATGGTCTATTAACTGTGGGATATGGGAGACTTCAATATATATATATATATACATATACATACATATATATATATATATTTTGGGGTATAAATAAATATATATATATATATAGATATAGGACTCCACTTTTAAAAAGAGAGAGAGAGAGAGAGATATATATATATATATAGACCTACACCTAGGAGTTCGATGATCCAACTGCAAAACGATTGACACACCAGATGGGCTAAGTGCGTGAAGAGGCTGTCTAGGCTGTGATGCAAGCATTCAGCTTGTAAGGCCAGGAGGCCGCAAGACCTAGCTAGCATATATATATATATACTAGGGTTTAGGGTTTAGGGTTAACACGTTTATAAATATAAATAAATATATATATATATATATATATACATATATATTTTTATTGTTATATTTATTTATAATTATATATATATATATAGATCTATATATATATATATATATAATTATATAGCTATAGTTTAAACTCCTTGCGAGGCCTGCAGCACCGGATCGGGAGATATATATGGTAACATTCAATCGAGGATAAACACGATCCTCCCCTAATCTGTACAATAGCAGAGTGGGTTACAGAATTGTCACCTATATAGTGCGTAGGTATAGGAGGACTGCAAGGCCCGAACTTACCCAGTCGCAAGGACTCAGAATCGGTCTGCACCACGAGGCCTAAAATGAACACTCTGCCCTTGAGCTCCTGAAGTCTATGGTTTCGGCCGTACGGGTTTGGGGTTTCTAGGGTTTTCGTCGAGGTGTTTGCATGGGGTTGTTTTCCTAGGTGCATAATTGCGTAGTAAGGCACATCTTGGCCGAAGTCATCACCTTCTCGAAGCCCTGGTAATCGATCAAGTCTTTGTTCGCCTTCTTGTCCGCCTCAGGCAAAAGCAGCAGAACAGGGCTTCGAGTCAGGTTTCGGCCTGAGCCAGCGGGGGGTTTCAGTATAAGGTTCAGGGTCCGAGTCTGAGGTTGTGGGCGTTACATAAACGAGAAAGGCATAAAGATCTTGCTCTTTGGGGCTGGGCACAGCATCTCCGAGCTGTCGCCACGTTCTGTCCTTTTTGGGCTTGGGGTCCTTCTTGGGCTTCGTCTCAATGCCTGCCATCGGTTCATCATCGCCGCTCGGCAAAGCATCCTCCCTTAGCTGCATGCATCATATTAATATTCGAATGATGATATGAATCGCAGACGATCGTGCTATAGTAGTTACATATATATGTAGCATAGTTGCATTGCATTGGCGAGATCATCCTCGTCAATATTGTCTCCCCGCTGCTCAATCTCGGCACTCTGCGACTTCTTGTCACGCGTCTTGTCCTTGATGTAGGCGAAGGATTTGTAGAGCTGCATTTCCTCGCAACACTCACAATCCGGTAATTGCGAGAGCTGAAGACAAACCCCAAACCCAACTCATTATAATTATACCTTGCAAGCTATAACCTTGTAGCCCTGCGGTGAGAAACCCCAGTATCTAAATACAATACAGACACTGCTAAAACCTTAAACCCGAAACTCTATTATATAGATGATATTATTAATTATTCGATAGGCCCTTCAGCCCCATTATCTACATGCCATACAGACGCCCCTAAAACCTTAAACCCCAAACCCTAGATTTGTGTTTAGGGTTTAGGATTTAGGGTTTAGGATTTAGGCTTTGGGGTTTAGGGTCTAGGGTTTAAGAACACAATCCTCGCGCTTTGGAAATTGAGGGTGAAGACGGCAAGACTTGCCGCTGTATGTAGGGTCTGCTTCGCGGGCTCGCTTAACCAGGTCGTCAGCCAGCTCTTGTCCAAGTTCAGACACTAAGGTCTTGTACGTCTTGTACATGTAAACGACGTCCTTTGTCTTCTCTTTGCTCTTCCTGTCATGGCCCAACCAAATCTCTAGACTCTAGATCTACTAGCTAGATATATGCCATGCACCCTGCAGACACATACACCCTTATAGCAATGCATGTAGAATGTATAGAATGTATCGATACCTATGCCTATAGCCGATTTGCCCAGGTCATCCCCGCTGCCTGACACTCAGCACAAGTGTGCTGTCATGCCAGCGTCCCTTGCAAGAGATAAACTGGATCCACATGTCGTGGAACTTCTGGGTCCGGTTCAAGCCTCTAGTGCAATTCCAATTCAGGGTTTAGGCGTTTACAGGTCTAGGGTTTCGGGTCTAAGAGGTTTGGGCCTACGGCTAGTTGCTATAGGATTGAGGGCTTCGAAGTCTAGGGTTCAGGGTGGAGGAGGGCCAGGAACTTTAGGGTTTAGGGTTTAGGGTTCAGGGTTTAGGCTTTAGGGTTTAGGCCATATATTTCTATTTGTACGTCACTCTAATATATATATATATATATAATCTATATATATATATACACACATATGCATATTTATATATATATATATATATATATAATATACTAGTATACATATCTAGATATATACATATATACATATCATGATCATATGCATGTATATATATATATATGTATATATATATATATATGCGCTGCTCTAAAAATAAATCTCAAGGGCTCTTGTTTGCTTTCTGGAACTCGTCTTTGACAGCATCCGGCGCATTGGAACCTGAGGAGAAAGCTGCTACATAATTATGTGTTGGGGGATTATAATAGAGTAGCGAAGTGGGCTGCCTCACCTGTCTGGGGAACCTGCTCCTGATCGATCTGTAGAATCTGGAATACAAAGCTCCAGCACCCAACGGCTGGCCATACTTGTCGCATCTCCACATCCTGTCGGACCCCGGACTTGGAGTGGCACCCTGCGTGGCACCGGGAGATGCAACACTGCTGGATTGCTGAGGCTTCTGGGGTGTAGCATCCACCTGCTGGAGTTGCAAGTCCAGGTCTCTTGCAATCCTGTCCGTGGTGAGCTCAGGACCTGGGACCTCCAACGGCTGTGTACTCGGCGGAATCGCTGGTGTTGCACTCGGGACCTTTGGCTGTGTACTCGGCGGAATCGCTGGTGTTGCACTCGGGACCTTTGGCTGTGTACTCGGCGGAATCGTTGCTGTTGCACTCGGGACCTGATCCGGCTGTGTACTCGGCGGAAAAGCTGTTGCACTCGGGACCTGATCCGGCTGTGTACTCGGCGGAATCGCTGCTGCACTCGGGACCTGATCCGGCTGTGTACTCGGCGGAATCGCTGTTGCACTCGGGACCTGATCCGGCTGTGTACTCGGCGGAATCGCTGCTGCACTCGGGACCTGATCTGGCTGTGTACTCGGCGGAATCGCTGCTGCACTCGGGACCTGATCATCCGGCTGTGTACTCGGCGGAATCGCTGCTGTTGCACTGGGGACCTCCGACGGCTGTGTACTCGGCGGAATCGCTGCTGTTGCACTCGGGACCTCCGACAGCTGTGTACTCGGCGGAAGCGCTGCCTCATCACACTGCGTCTCCGGAATCGTGGCCTGCGCCTGTTCAACCTGCTTGCTGCATAAAGAGGGCTTGCATTTTAATCATATACCAGCTTCGAGCTGGGGTAGGGCCCTGTAGCTTAAAAAGTGTGCGACCTTATATTAGAAGGTCAGCTCTAGATCTCCTTGTTTGCAAGAGTCGGCTTTAAGTGTTTGGCTTTTGGGTTGAGGATATGCATGCAGTGGTATATAAACATATATATATATATATAGCTATATGGATCTTCAAAAATATAGAACTCTATTCTCAGTGCCTCAAGATGGACAGTACTGGGCACCGTTAAGATTAAGGACGACCTTCGTACAGAAAGGGCTTGAGCTTCGGGGTGTAAGGTTTCGGACTAGACCTACAGTTGAGGCAGCTACTGGCTTATTATATTTAATTTGCTTCACTATATGTATATATATATATATGTATCTACATCCAGCTATATATTAAGCTTAATGTATATATTGTAAATGTGTTGCCATTATATATATATATATATATATATCTAGTTATATTTATATCGTATATATTTCTACACACACAGACATATATATATATATGTATATTATATATATATACACATACAGACATATATATATATACATGTATCTATATAGAGTACAGTATAAAGCATTAAATAAATATGTGTACACATGTATATATATATATATATGACGCTAATTTATTGTCGTAGCCGCCCGTCCTCCGGCATCGGATCCAAGGATGTCTGCTGCTGAGTGTCCTGTAGGGCGACTCAGCATTATGCATGAAAGCAACCCCGAAGCCTTGGCGACTCCATCGCGAAGGCCTACCGATTATCCTGCTGACCGCTAGACTCGGTCCTCATCCAGAAGCAGCTCACTGCTGCTTCGACCCGGAAGCGGCAGAGTGGACTGGGTGTCCAAGTTCCGAAGCTCCGGTGTGGCCTTCTCCAGCAGCTCCTCCAGGTCATGCTGCTTCTTGGCCCAGGCATCAGCCTCCTCTTCCACGTGGCCCAGATGGCTTTCTGTCGTCACAGGCCGCTTCAAAAGCGACTTCACATCCCCAGCAGGATCAGAAGTCTCACCCGGGCTTGCTTCCGACCCCGCCATGAGGGAATCATCGCTCCAACCACGGCCCCATGCGTCATGACCATACCATGAGCCACTCCCGACATAGCCCTGGGCCCACCAAGTGTTTCCCCAGGCCCAAGACGAATCAGCCCAGCCACCAGACCAAGACCAAGGTTCCCGGGCCCAGTTGGAGTGCTGCCAAGCCGAAGTCTCGCGCAGCTTCTCCACTGACATGGGCTCCGGCGACTTCGCCGGCGTGCCCTTCAACGTCTGCGACTTTGTCGGGGTGGCGCTGGGGGGCGGCTGCGAACCGGTGTCAGCGTAGCTCCAGCCTTATGTGTCGTCGTCGGTTCCTAAAATGCTACGAATGCACTTTAACCTATCTATATATATTCTAGCAGACAGATATGTGTACATATATATAAATAGATATAGATATATATATATATATGTATATGTATATGTCATGGATAATACATACATACATACATACATACATACATACATACATACATACATACAGACATACATACATACATACATACATACATACATACATACATACATACATACATATACACACCTACATACATATATACATACACACGATATATATGCAGACATTATATATATGATGTGATCAGATGAATATATATATATATATATCACTGTATGTTTGTGTGTGTACATATATATATATATATATATATACATAGGTGCGGCCAATAGACTCCTTCTCACGCGTTCCGGCGTCGCCATTTTCTTCGGAGCCGGCACATTTGAGGGCTCGTTCGGGGAAGTCCTGAGGATATATAGAGCTATAGCATGTAGGCAGGCAGGCAAGCGGCTGGAGGCTGGGGGGTTTGTGTTTTGCGGGCAGTTTGGGCATTTCGGAGGCAGGGTAGGTAGGTAAGTAAGAAGTAGGTAATATAGCTAAGTAGGTATGTATGTAGGTAGGTAGGTAGGTGGGTGGGTGGGTAGGTAGCAGTCGGTAGGTAGGTATAGCTGGGTAGGTAGGTAGCTAGGTTCGTAGATCCCGATATACTATCTACAGAGATAGCTATAGAGTCATAATATTTATAATATGCAGTAGATAACCGGTTCACCGAATTGCCGGAGACACACAGCCTCGACAGATCCCACCAAAGAAATCCCAAGACCCGCAACTTCATCCTCCATGTACTAAGCCCTGCGACCCGCCAAGACTTGCAAGCTCACTCGATCTCGGACTTTAAGCATGAAACGAACCTCCCAAGATCCTGGAGCCTCTAAGATTTATATTACTATATATGTAGTAGAAAAAGATCCCAAGACGAAGCCCTAAACCCTACGACCCCGAGGCAGCATCGCGTGATCAGCAGGCACTATCAGTCGATGCCCCGGCGCTTGGGGGATATTGGGCCTTAGGGGTTTAGGGGTTTTAGGGGCTAGGGGTTCGGGTGGTTAAAATATATTGGCAGGGTCCTGGCTTTCACCGGCTCGGCCTTCTTTCCCGCTTCGGCAACCCGGGGCTTCTTCTGATCGGGCGACTTCACAGGTGTCCTTAACATGTGCCATGACACTGCTACCTACACGACGTACACACCACACAACTGCATGTAGTATGCGCAGCACAACTAGTTCGTACATCATGCGGTTATATGCAGTAAAGCTGCGACCGGACCGACACAGAAACACTGCTCTGACCGCTCTGACTGGCCGAGCTAGGGTTTGCCGAGGTTGGGGTTGGCGGGCTCTTGCTCTTGGCTGCACTTGCTGCTGCTTTGGGGGGTGCTGGCCGCTTGGTGGCTTGCATTAGTGCTTGCCGCTGCTTAGCCTTAGCCAGAAACCTCGATGCAGCTCCGCTATCCAAAGCAGAGTCTGTGCACCCAGAGCCATTTCCACGGTTGGACATAGCTCCTTTGTGCACAAATCGCTCGAATTCCAACCCAAATCTAGCTCATTTTCTAATCTACGGTTCCGGCCCCTATTCTACGGTTCCGGCCCCTATTCTACGGTTCCCGGCCCCTTTTCTACGGTTCCCGGCCCCTGTTCTACGGTTCCGGGCCGGCCCTCCCGCAAGCCTAAACTAGCTTTGCGCGCTACTGCCAAGGTTTTTTGGGCCCAGAGCCCCGTATATGGACAAGAATGCAGTTCCACTACTCATTGATACCAGTATTTTTGTAGCGTCTTCCCACCAAGTAGATCCTGTTACTGGCTTTAGCATCCAGGGGTATAGATAAATGGGGTTCAAGACTATTATGGAAACCGTTTCCTCACCCTAGAACCCTAAGCCCGTATATATCTATATCTTCCGACTCCTCCAATTATAGAATCGGTGCAGGACTCGAATGCAACACCCCAATCCGATCTATCGTACTGACTATATATATATATATCTATAGAGCTATATATATATATATACGAGTACCTGTATATATGTCTAGTAGAGACTATACTAGATATAGCTACCGACCTATATACCGACCTGCAACCTAGAGCTGCTTAGTTATTTGACTATAAAGTCCATATCGCAACCGAACTACGGGGTCTTGCAAGCAGATCTGCTATCTCCCAAGCCCCTTGAAAACCCAAGGCCAGAGTATATACCGCATTTATGTTTTAGCAGGCCAACATACTAGGAGCTATAGTCCATATCACAACCATGCAAAGCCACCGCTACCTAGAACCCAGGCTGGCCGAGCAATATTAATGCAAACCCATGTGTATATATATATATATGTAGTATCTATAGATCACTTTCGAATATATTGCAACCATGCAGAGCCGCCTCTACTTAGAACCCAAGCTGGACGAGCAATGCAACCTATCAATATATATATATATATAATAATATATAATATATATATATATATATATTATAATAATCCCCTCAAATCCTTCCCCTCTGGCTGGACTCACCCAAAACAGTGCATAAGACCTAGAGGATATCTAGGAACCATGAAGAGCCACCACTACCTAGAACCAGGCAATCTACAGACTCCGTATATATATATATATATATATAGACATGTACCGATATAGTCAAAGTCGAAGCCCATTGAAAACTCCTGAGATCCCTCCTCCAAGGTTGGAGTCTTTGAATAAGAGCGAACTGTCCATATATATATATATATATACATATATTGCAACCATGCAGAGCTGTCCCTACCTAGAACCCTATTAGCTGGATAAGCCCTGCAAGCTATATATATATATATGCACATACACACATATCTGCTATCCACAGAGCCCTTTCAAAACCCCTCGGCCCTTGGAAACCCCTTCACATCCCTTAGCCCCTGATATGAATAGAATTAGTAGCCCCATGCCTAGTATATCGCAACCATGCAGAGCCGCCACTACCTAGAACCCACCCTGGCTGGACGAGCAATGCATATAAATATATGTATATAAATTTTCTAGATCACCTAGACCCCAAGCCAGAATCCCCTGAAATCCCTCCTCCAAGGCTGCAGTCCTTGCAAGAGACCCAATGGCGCACTTCGTGGCCTCAGATGGAAGGGATGTTGATTTCAGCCTTAAGGGTTTGGGGCTTAGGGTTTCTGGTGGCTCTAATTATAAAGTTTGGAGGTTTGGGCCTTTAG
>CAJNDV010036341.1:92874-108913 GCA_905221635.1 Symbiodinium sp. CCMP2456
TACTACTACTACTACTACTACTACTACTACTGCTCCGACTACTACTACTACTACTACTACTACTACTACTCTACTACTACTACTACTACTACTACTACTACTACTACTAGTACTACTAATACTACTAGTAGAAGTACTTGCTGCCGCTCTGCGCTGCTGCGGCTGCTGCTTCTTGCTGCTGTATATAATGCGACAGTGGCCACAGTTGCTCCTTCTACGTGCGACGAAGGTCCTGCTAGACCCTATGGGTACAGGGCTACAACTGGGAGTACTGCCACTAGCTTGTTGTTGCTACTGCTCCGTGGGGGCTGCATTATCAATGTGGAAATCGAAACTGCTTCTAAGGGGCATGGGTACGGGTACTGCTTGTCCTGCTACGAGGCTCTACACTGCTAGCTACTGGAATGCCATCCAGAACGTGAACTCCGAAACCTGAAGCCCTACCCCGGATCTTATGAAGTACCCTGGGACTAAGCCAATCGCCACAAGCCCGGGGATGCAGTGCTGGAGGCAGTCGGCTCCTCCAGAACATGCCAAGTTTAAGGTTGATTCTAGTCTATATACATAGTGGGGTTGTGGATTTCGGCAGCCTGGCCTGCGAGTGCTTCAGCTAAAGGAGCACGCCAAACTTTCAAGCCAAATGCTGTGCAGATCAACAGCATATAACAGCACTTTAGATTGCAACCTGCTGATCGCGAGACTACACGTATTATTGTTGCTGGAGCCTGTCAATTTTGGAACTCTTCGCCAAGCCACGTCTCTAATTGGTCGGGGCGATAATGTGCTTTGGGAAGACTGGGCCATTAATGCATGAACATGTCCGCCTTAACACATTTCTGAATCCCAGCAGCACCCTAGCACTCGCCCGTGCACTCTGCAGCACGGATCACATGTACTCCGCAGGCTGGCACGACAAAGGCAACGGCCACCGTGGAACCCAGGAGCGATTCCGAAGTTCTTGCTTCAGAAAATCAACGATTGGTTCCTCATTTGCTCGGTAAGGCTTGCAGGGCCAATGCAAACACACGCTACGCATGCACTTTATTAAGTTTGAAACAAGGCACCAGGTCGGCAGGGGACCACAGGGAGGCATCTACCTGTTCGATTTCGAGCATTGGCGGGATTAGGGGGGGGTCTGGGGCTCACGTTTAATTTTATGTTCTAGTCGGCCGACTGACTAATAGGGCCAACGCATGATCAGGGTTTCTTAGGTTCGGGGTTTGCGGGCTGAGGGTTTAGGGATTTAGAGGGATCATGATATGCAGATTAGCCACCGGGACAGGAGCGAGCTGGAAGTCTTCCAGCGAGGGCACAGTCGGAACATATCCGATATCCTGGGACACGGGTCTGCTTGCATTATAAGGCAGTAATCATGTGGCAGCCCCCAGAGCCCAGAAAGACAACCAAACAGGACAAGCCACTACACTCATGTGCATGTGGAAATGCATGATCCTTCGGCAGAACCTCGCCGGATACGACTCGGTGGATCTGAGTCGAGGTCCCCCTGTCCTGGGATACTTTGCGTATGATGTGCAATGTGCATATGAGCATGTACGATAACACACGGGTGCCCTTGTCAATCACATGTATATTATAAGCTGAGTGGCACGGCTACAGTTCCGTCATGTCGCCTCTTTCGTGTCACAACACCAGCAGAGCTCCATTGGCCCTGCTGCCTCCTTGCAGGATCCAGCGTCTGAGCTTCAGCGAGCTGCTGCAGCCAGGTCCTCGATTTCGCACTCAGCTGGGTCAACTACCCACAAGCGCTAGCTGTGCAAGCAAGTCTCATGTTTCCAAACACCATGGTTCGCTTCAGTGTTCTTGCACCGTAGTGGCCCATCCAACTCGGTTTCACAACTGTCTAAGCAACTCAAAGCATGACATGTGCAGATGTACATGTTGCATTCGGATATTATAATCAAGCTAGAGGACAAGCGGACAATATGTGCCGGCGGGAACCCCAGGCCGAAGATATTGATCTGCATCAGGAACCGAACTGCATCGGTGTAAGGCAGAAGTGAACTTCCGGGTTGCTCGCAGGCCCATTGACATCGCCGCACAAGGGCCACCACAGCCCCAAGCACCCAGCGAACAGCCAGCAGGTTTCCCTGCTTTGTGCTCGGCTTCGAAGCATCACCCATAGGAAATGCTTTGGAGCGACGCGTGGCAGCTCGTGACACCCAAACGAAGCTACTGCAGGGAAGGCCCGAAAACATCAATCCCCCTTCTCTCAGGCGTAATATGTACTGTAGGTAGAGGAAGAAGCCTTGCCTCAGATGATTATGATGAAAAGCATTTGCATTTCAGGGGCTTTGTTTAGGTCTAGCTCAAATATGGGCAGAGTCACGGGCTTCCAAGATCATGTGAGGGATTCTTCTTCTTCTCGTAATATGCAGGCCGGAGTCCTTGCTTGCCTCGGAAAACCCATTTTGCAGAACTCGCATTAAAAATCCGAAAGGATAAGGCCACCACGAGATGCCCAGAAAACACCACACCAGCCAGCAAACATATCCAAGACATCGATGTCCTCAGTAACTACGAGGTCACTAGTGTTATCGCACGACCTAATAATTCTACAATCTGCCAAGGTTCTCTGCCGAGTTGGCGGTGTGAGGTGGCGGCGACATAGTCCAGGGCATGCAGCCTCGGGTGCAGGCTCCAGTTAATAAAGTAAGAGCAAATTATAATCCTCGCAATACTCGGACACTGCAGAGTGCTGTCTAGCCACACGACACAGGGTATGTGCAAGTGGCACAGCAGCTTGAACTGGAGATCCGTTAGGTCTAGAGGCCGCCCCATGCTTGCCCTGGCGTAGCTACAGCTCCTACCACATGTACAGAACCGCCTGAAATTGCACACACATCCGCAGAAGACATTGTCATCATGCATCGTGTCACTGCTCATGCTTGCTGTCTGCACACTCACAGCTGACGAAGCATCAGTTTAGGATAATAATGGGTTTAGGGTTTGGGGTTCGGGGAGTGGAGTCTATTATGCACATGTGTATATGCATGCATGCACGTATGTCTGTGCACATATCATATATTATACTATATATATGCTAGCTCTATATGTATATACCAACACTATTTTAAAAGTTCAGAAAGGCCATCTTGCCAATGCACACAATATACAGCTATATGGGTATACATGCATATGCACACACTTGCAATATATATATATATATATGTATATATATATATATGTAATATTATTATTAATATTAATATTCATGCAGAATCCAAATCGACGATTTAGTCCACGAACCAGCAGCTTCGAGCTCAAGCCTTCAAAGGCCGATAAATGCGACCATCCCTTGGGTTTGCAGCGCGCCCCCCCTCACAAATCATGATCACAGCTAGATCTAGAGTATGTATCATATAAATAAATAAATATATATATATATATGTGGATATGTATTATATATATGTGATACACACTACACAACATTTAGCACAACATCTAAGTATTGTGGATAGGGCTCACGCCGAACTCCAAGCTTTTAAAGCAAAATTGGCGTCCTAGATCACAACCAGGTACCTACACGAGTCTTGGACAACTCAGCCAAGCGTTTCTTGGCCGACTCAAACTCAGCGCTGACCGTCTCAGCGTCGCGGCCACTGTCCAAATCTCGACACTTAGCCGAGCCATGCTGTGACCACATGGTACAGCACACAATTGCAAAACAACAGTGCAAGATCATTACACCCAAAATTGCAGATCAGAAACCGCTTTGATGCACGGTGCCAAAAGCTCCTCCCAGCTGACATTCTCCCGAACATTCAGGGTGGCAATAGAGAGCACCTTCCAGAACCCCCACCAACTCACCCCACACCGATTTCGAAATTATACACGTGTGTGTGTGTGTGTGCACTGGATTGGACTCGCCTGGCTTCTGGCCTGATCATCAAGCGCAAGTCGGAGAACTCCGACTTCCCCTCGGCTCCAATACGGCATCACCTGGGCTGCTTGCTATATATATATATATACATATATAATTAATTTATTAATATAATCATTGCCGCTAAGATTCGCGATAGCGGGCTAGCTTGGGCAGGGTCTGGGAAAGCCTCGTTCGCTCCTGGAGGTCGATCTGCAGCCAGGAGCTCAGGCCTGCATATATATATATATATAGTATACATTGTACGATCGCGAGTTCATGATCTTATTGAATGCACGACCATTTACCCTGCCTTTTTTCGCCCTCTTCGGAGCCGGCTCGATCGGCTCGGTCCCGGCCGGGCTCTGTCCCTTGGCGGCTCCTTTGGATCCACGCCCTTTGCCTCCACGCCCTTTGCCTCCACGCCCTTTGCCACCACGGCCGCGTCCACCGCGGCCACGCCCCTCAGCTTTTGGCTTGGCTGCCTTCAAAGGTCGATTGGCAAGTCGCCTTATCTTCTCACACATTCACATGATGACTTCTCGGATGTGGATGCTATCATGATATATGTACATGTTATGAATTGAAAATCAAGGTGCAGTTTGGACTGCAGGACCGGCAATTCGTGTTCGTCACATCTCATCAACAATAGATCTCGTGCTTTGCTATCCCAGGAAGGTGGGCTCTGAATGAGCGGCTTGTGATCCTGCTACCACACAATACTATATAAATACGAATATTTATTTATATATTTATATTTAAAACGTACACACACATGCATGTGCATCCCCCCGTCCTTGCAGCTCGTCCGTGCAGCAGGTTTCTTCTGCACTGTAGGCTCTTCCTCCTTGAAGACACAGAGAGCGAGCCAGCAGAGAAACAGAAAGAGAGAGCTCATAGAGAACGAAACAAATATAATTTAAACTTGATCAAATCTCGCACTCCTCCTCTTCCTGATCATCTGATGCTTCATGCTCCGGATCTGCTGGGCGCTCCTAGTACATATAGGTATATGGGCCACAGACTCGTACAGCATGTCACTCCCTGCCCCCCCACCCCGCCTCGATGTCCTGATCTTCATGATCAGGCCCAGCCATTTTCTCCTCATCCACCTCCTCTTCCGGGCCGGCCTCCTCCGGAGCTTGCCCCGGCTCATCATCGCCTTCACCGGCACCATCCTCCCCTGGCTCATCATCGCCATCACCGGCACCATCCTCCCCTGGCTCATCATCGCCACCACCGGCACCATCCTCCGCTGACTGCTGCGGCTCATCATCCCCACCACCGGTACCATCCTCCAGTGGCCGTGGATCATCATTCTCCCCGCCCTCTGCAATCACCGTCAGGCGAATGATGTCTTTGAGCTCCTGGATCTTGGGTCGCCTCGATCAGCTAGCTAGATCTATATGACTCGAGGGTCTGCACATTATGTTCGAAGACAAAACGACCAAGCTCGCATGCAAACCAAGCGCTTTGATCTGCTCGGTGTCTTGCGATACAACCGAATTACATACATCATCCGCGCTCGGAGGGTGTTGGCGTTGCTCATAGCCCATGCCTCCAAGTACCAGTCGTGAATCTACGAACCAGCAGCACAGATATTCATTAGCACATGACATGTACATGTATATACGCACATGCATCTAAGCAACCTCGATCTCCTTCTTTTTCGCGGAGCCCGCGAAGATCCCGTGCTCGTCGTTGCACCACATAAATGCAGCCTAGCACCGGAGATCTATATGGCTACACATGTATATATATATATAGATAGATCACAACGATATCTACGAACCGAGGAACTTTGAACTTCGACGGCACAGGTGGCTTCAAACCGAATTGGGCACATAGGGGTGCCAACACATCGAATGCCTTTTCAATAGCATCGTCGCACATGAAGGTATACTCTTCCAGGCAATCATGATCCTTAAGTTGCCATGACATACGTGCACAAGCAATCAATATGTAGATTGGCATGCTAACACACATCGTGTCAAGCTGCTTCAGAAGATCGCATGGTGGCCGCCAAAGACACCGTCGAACCCTCCGGTTTGCTCCGGAGCCACTCATCCAAGACATCTTTCAATAAGAGCCTGTAGTCAAGCAACCGAAACACAGGCTATATATGTATCTAGATATGCAGCTTCATAAATATTGGCCGAGGAGCAGCTCATCGTCGTCATCATTAATAATATTGTCCGGGGCATCACTACCAGGCAGCTCTCCATCATCACAGTCGGGGGTTGCTTTTTTCTTGGGGGCCATCCTATAGAGGGAGCCGCGAGGGCTCTGTCCAGCCCAAAAGCTGCTGAAATCTCACTTCGACACTGCAGCATCTAGTGCATTTCAGCTACGTGCTGCCTATGGAAACATGACAGCGAGTGGCAAGGCTGGGGGAGTCCTCCTTGTTGTTCTCGCAGGCGCTGCTGTTGCAGCTGAATCTTTCGACGTGCTGATAATGCAGCTCGCATGGGAGAAACCGAAGCGCACACATGTACACCATGGGGAGCTTTAAGCTTTAAGTCAGGCACGACACGTTCGGGGCCTCTAAGTTTACGAGTCTAAGATTTGTTTTGGAGTGGTTAGGCAGTCTAGGGATTTGAGGTGGTTTTGGAGTGGCTACGGACTAAGTGGGCAGAGCTTTGGGGTGGTTTTGGAGTGGCAAACCACTGCAATACCAGGAAAAAATCTGTAAGCATATTGCATCTAGGTGTATACGTCTTGAATTGTTTGCAGATCAAGCTTCTAAAGGATCGATGCAGAAGTCAATCTGTTGGGGCATTATATACCGGGACTACTAAAGCCTTATTGAGCCAGGAGAACGAAGCCCGCATGCGCCTCCAAGCGGTGATCTGGCCTAATTATAGGAACCATAGCACAAAAGCCCCTTAGGAACCATTCTGAAAGCTGAGTACTGGAACCGGTTCCTTCCTAGACCGGTTACTAAGCAAAGGCCCTGCCACACAGGGCCCCAGGCTGGTAACCTATCCAGCAGGTTACCGGGCTTATAGGGTTTTCTAAACCCCTAAAGCCCTAAATCCTAAACCCCTAAAGCCCTAAATCCTAAACCCCTCAAGCCCTAAATCCTGAACCCCAAAAGCCCTAAACCCCAAGAACCCTAAACCCTAAACCCCTAAAGCCTGAACTTGTTATTGTTAGGAGCTGGAGCTGCGGTTTCTGAACCCTAGGCCCCACAACGCCGAATGCAGCGTGGACTCTACAGCCACGCCTCGATGTTCTACAAGATGATGATCGAGAGATGAAAATTCTCTGGGTTTGCTTAAGCCTATATAAACCCTAAACCCCAACCGTAGCAGAGGCCGGTTTCGCTGCAGAGAGCTATGAACTCTATGGGCTCGTCCACAGGTTCGTTTCGCAATTTGATGTGGGGTGTACTATACCCATGGGCTCCATTGTAGTTCCTTTTTGGGAGCACCTTATAGGTTTCTACATGTAAAACAAAGAAAAGGAACTACAATGGAGCCTATGCCTATGCCTAAACCCTAATCCCTAAACCCTAAAACCTTTAAGGTGTGGTGGGGCTGTACTTTCTTCGACTGCGGAGCACCTCTCAGGAATTGCATTCCTGCTTGTTGTGGCTGCTATACTACTATACCAGAGATGATACGGAGTTTTGGCTCTACTTTCCGCACCTTTGGGGGTTCGGATTGAGGGCTGAGGGTTAAAGTTGCCAGCAACTTTTCTCCTAAACTCCCAGCCCTCCTGCATGTCATGTCCGGCTGCTGCCCCAAGCCGTAAACCCTAAACCCCGAACCCCTAAACCCTAAACCGGCAAACGGAATCCGAATGGATTGAAGCCATGGGAGACAGAAACTCCCAAACAGCTAAGAAGACATGCTTCATTCGTATGGCAATCAGAGAGAGGCCTACACAATCATCAGCCTAATGTAGGGGCCTTAATAATCAGAATAGGGCTTTGGGGTATATTATATGATGAGAATAAGGAACCTCCAACAAAGTATAGGCCCCTAAATAACCCCTAAACCCTAAACCCCTAAACCCCAAACCCTAAACCCCTAAACCCTAAACCCCTAAACCCTAAACCTAGACTAAGCTGTCTCACTGCCATCTTGAACTCTGCACACCGGAGCCAAGCCCTCCCCGTCACCACAGTTCAAACCCCAGACCCACATGAATGCCATCTATCTGTCTATCTATTTAGCTATCTATCCGTCTATCTATCTATCCGTCTTTCTATCTATCTGTTTATCTATCTATTTATTTATCTATCTATTTATCTAACTATCTATCTATTTATCTACCGATCTATCCCTGTATTTATCTATCTATCCATCTATCTATCTAACCTGTTTATCTATCTATATCTATCTATCTACCTATCTGTCTACCTACGTATCTAATCTACTCAAACCACATCTAAACTAATCTAATCTAGTCTATCTATTGACTCGTCTATAGACCTAACTATTTTTCTATCAATCTATCTATTTATCCGTCCGTCGGTCCGTCTGCCGTCTGTCTTTCCGTCTGTTTGTCTCTATATATATATATACACGTAAATATGTACATGTGTATATTTACATATACAAATACTGCTAGGTATATCTGTGTCCACTCTAAAGAACAACTCTCGCGCGATATCAACCTGGAACGTGTGGTAGAACACATGAGCTTGAATTAGGCTTTATTTTTGTTGTCATGTACACACATGTCTGTACATGTCTGTAATCCATCTATACATACATGCATGCACGCATGCATGCCTGCATACATACATACATACATACATACATACATACATACATACATACATGCACACATGACACACATAGACATAAGGTATCATCCAGGTTTATATAGGAAGTTTTGGTCTGGTGGTCAAGATGTGTCATACATGAAGTGTTCTCCTTACCCAATGCTGGTTGCAGGCGCGGAGCAAAAAGGCCGCCGAGCGCATAGGGGAGCCAATTCACTGCAGCAGGGGTAGGCAGAATTCACGGTTTAGGGTTGAGGGCTGTTTCAACATGGCAAAATCTTCAAACTGGGGTCGCTATTGGGGTCTCTGAGAGAATGGTGAGCCGACAACTTCAATAAGAAGCCTCATCATGAGAAGGAAGCCCTCTGCCCACATGCAAGGAGATATGGCAGTACGAAGCTTACGAAGAGTTACGGTTGCTGCTACTCCACCTCCCTCCACCTCCTCTCTGAGGCGTTAAGGTTTCAGAAGGGACTGTCCTGGGGCCTGCGTTTTTGCAGTCTAGCCATTTTACATAGAGTATGATAGTCTTTGTGGGACAAGCGCCAGGGCAGTCAGCTCTCTAAGGTTTAGGCTTGAGGGTTTGGGCTGAGGAGTTTGGTAGGGTTTCTTGTGCAGACATTTGTCTGAAGTCGGTCATGGAAAACTCGGAAGAAGAACACACGGAAGAGTAGGGCTGCGAGCTCTTATGTAATGCAGGGGCCTTAAATATTTAGAGTCGGGGTTTGGGGCCCAGTATACTATAAATATAATAAGGAACCCACCAACAAAATAATGTAGGTAATTATTAAGGCCCCTATATTAGGCTTAGACATCTCCAGTGCACCCTCAACCCTTTCCCCCTCAATCCCGAACCGGGTCCCAAACCTTGAATCTTCACGGGTAAACCATTCGGCCGGGTAGCCCTAAGCCCTCAACGCTAAACCCTCGACCCCAAACCCGAAGCCCTAAGCCCTAAACCCTCAACTTCAAACTTCAGTTATGTGACAGAAGTAATCCGATCTTCTGGAAACTTCTGCTCCATCTGTCCATGGAAGGACAGGCCTCGTTCCTTTTTCTTAGCTTCCCGCAAAATTTCCATCCTCTCTTCTATCCTGCGGATGCGGCTGGCCCCAACCTAATCCAAAGGGTCCAAGTGCTTTTTTCTGTACCCGAAACCCCAAAACCCTAAACCCTAAACATGAAACCCCTGGACGCTCCGGGAAACCGGTGGCTTCCAACTTCATTTCTTTAGTGGTGCAGTTTTGTCCCCAAGAGTAGTGTAGGGGCCTTAATAATTAGAATAGGGTTTTGGGTGTTCCTTATTACAACTATAGTAAAATATACCCCCAAACCCTGTTAGAAGCATACCCCACCATCCCTAAACCCGGAACTCCTAAACCCCAAATCCCCCATGCAGGTGCCGGTGGAGCTCGCCAAAGAGCGGTGAACTGGGCAGATTACACGGACGGTTTCGGGACACAAGTTCAGGTAATATAAGGGCCCTCAATAAGAACTTAGTAGAGATAGTACTTGTAATACTATCCCCTTAGCGCGCCTAGACGTACTCACAATATAAAACCCAACATCCTGTTCGAATGATTAAGGCCCATATATGTTGGGGATGTTGTGACCCCAGGTTCCCTTCCGCAGATGCATACCCCGACTCCTCACCCGAACTCCGAAGCCAAAACACTAAAACCTTTCAGTTTAGGGTTTCGGGTTTAGGGTTTATGCAAAAATACTAAAAACTAGACCCCAAGCCTAAAGCCTGAAACCCCTGACCTTATTATATTTCTAGTATAATGGGCCCTAAAACCCTATTCTAATCATTAAGGCCCCTATGTGAGACTAGACTATACCCCACATGCCCTATTCTACTTATGTTGGACAAACAGCGATTGGATTTTGCCGGAGAGTCCCGGTCTCAGAAGTCCAAGCCCGGGCACCCTAAACGATGAATTCCTAATCCCGCAACGCTACAGCAGCCTGCTAATATGAAACCCTAGGTCCGTAACCCCAGAGCACCTTTATAACCCTGAACCCGAAACCCTGAACCCTTAAAGCATATTCGTAACTAGGAAGAAAGAGAAGCTACTCCAAGAACTCCTCTTTCGCTTCTTTGCTTCTTCCTCGCTCTCCTCCTGTAGGTAGCGCCGAGTCGATAAACATGGGTGGGGAGGCGTCAGCGATTAGAATAGACCGTAAACCCTAGACGCTAAGTTCCAGGGTTACTTCCAGGATTTTGAAGCGTTGTTTTAAGGCCCTATTCTAAATACTAAGGCCCCTACAGAAGCCCACTGGGTGTCTGAGGTTCAGGGGTTGGTAGAGTACTAGACTTTGAAGTAACCAGGGAGAAAAAAGTATAGACTTTAATTTCAGTATAGTTCCCTTAAGGAACAGGTCCCCCAAAAAAAGTATTCAAGTATGGTTCTCCAGAACCCAGAGTTTCAGAGGTCCTTGGGCCCTTGTGCGGCTTAGAACTGGGGCCTGAACAATTGGATTTAGGGTTTAGGGGGTTAGGGGTTTGGGTTTAGGGTTCCTTTAAAGGGAACTATAAGGGCTCCTAAATAGGGTTTAGGGTTTAGGGGTTTGGGGGTTTGGAGTTTAGGGTGTAGGGTTTAAGGGTTTAGGGGTTTAGGGGTTTCGGGGTTTAGGGGTTTAGGGCTTATAGGGTTTAGGGGTTTAGGGTGTACCGGAACATACTTTATGGAACCGTAAGTGAACATGATGACCATATATTGAAACCTCTACAGTACTGTACTTTGGACCCGGAACAAGGATAGGTTGCCTTGGGCTAACCCGAAACCAAAACGCACAATCGACGGTCTACAATACCGTAGAATCTAAACCCTAAGCCGCAAAACCCAAGACGGAAGACTGCACCATAACTTCCAATGCGCCTTTGTGCTGATCCTCAAAACATGTAGGGTTTAGGGCTAGGCCAAACCTTGCAAGGAAACCTTGCCGAATCCCTCACAAGCGTAGTTTTCTAAATGAGGGTCCCTTTTAGGGTCCTGGTGCCGTACTATATCGGGGATCTAAAAAAGGACCCTAATTTAGAGAACTACCCACAAAGTCTTACGACAAAGCACAAAACAAAGACCTTACGGCATTCTGTGAGCCAGAAGCTGCTGGGAGAGTATGCTTCAGGCAGGCTATGATTACAGTATAGAAGCCCAAAAGTTGGAAACCCAATAGCCTCAATCCCTAAGAGCAATGTATGGGAATCCCAGCACTAACTGTCCTTAGTCCGGTTTCCAACTTTTGGGGGTTTACTATACACGGCCCCGACTGTACACCCTGGACCTACATTCGGAACCTTCAGTTTTAAACCCCACACTCCGAACCTTAAACGCAATGCCCTGAACCTCAAACACGAAGCCTATTAAACCCTGCAGACTAGACCACCAACCCACAGCCGTAAATATTTAAACCTTGTGGAACTAGAAATGAAGCCCTGCGCAAAACAAAATTTCAAACCCTAAAATTTAAAACCCTAGATCCTAAAACCCTAAACCCTAAACCCTAGATCCTAAACCCCTAACCCAAAAACCCTAAACCCTAAACCCCAAAAACCCTAAACCCTAAACCCCTAACCCTCCCAAGCCGATGCCTCGGAATCCGGGATCCCCATCTTCTGTCGACGCTCACGCTCCTTCCCAAACCCTAACGGCTCACATCACTACAAACGTACTTCTTAAGGGTCTAGGGCTTAGGGTTTAGGGTCGTATATTCTCTAAGAAGGTTTCGGGTTCAGGGGTTTGGGGCCAAGCTTAAGCGGAGTTCCATAGACTTAGTTGCGGAGTTCGTCACCTCCCCAAAAGTGTACACTTTCAGTTCTATAGTGGATAACTGTATTACTATCCCAGAAAGAGTAGAGCGTGCTGACTCAGCTACTATGTATAGTTGTACGGAACCCTAAACCCTAAACCGGCTGATCCTCGGCATTCAACGCCCCAAGGGCTGACGTAATTCAGACTCCTCCACTAAACAACAGCCTATGAGAGTCTGACAGTTTTACAGAGTTTCATTATCGTGTGTAGGGTGCAAGGCGTTTATAATGAGTTACAGGCTGAATCGGATTCTATAACAGTTTTGTGTAGGGTTCTCGGATGCAAGGGCCGGAATACTAACTAACTATGAGCCCTATTCATTGCCATCCTGGATCAGGGAAGGAACCCTAAACCCTAAACCCTAAACCGGGGCTTTTTAAGCCCCAGGTGTCTACACGGGGCGTGAGGATCATCACATGAGATCCCCAAACTGCTCGCGGAGCTCCTTAAGCTTGGATTCCATTTCCACCTTCTGGTGCTTTAGGGTTTAGGGTTTAGGGGACCAGTTCATCTTTAGCCTTTTCGATCTGGGTCTCATTGGCGCAGAGTATCCTCGACAGCTTCTCGACATCATCATGATGGTGAAGGAGCACCTCTTCGAAACACACCACTTCATCTCAGCCATCACGATGCAGGAATCCGGCTCGAATTTTGGAATGACGGGGTGCACCACACATGTATCTACGGCCTTTACTCCTGAAATACATGGTATTCGTTTCCCTGGGTCTGGTACCATTCCCAGATGGTCCATGTAAGCTACCGTTGCCACTGTGGAATTAGGTCCCGAAAGACCTCCTAATGGTTTTTGGGACCTGGCACGTGGTCGTGATTTGCATGAATTAGACTCAGTAGACACGGTTCGCACCGGAACCAAAGCATGTGAGGGGAGGAGGCGTGAAGCAAACGCAGCACTTTATTCCACTTATGCCGGCGTTCCTGCCTACTCGAACCAAGCAACACCAGAGTCAGGACCCGACAAAGGTGGGGGGAGACACAGATGGGTGGAAACCCAGCATCAGATATGGGTATTTTGTAAGGGTCCAAGTACCTAAGAATATACTTCCCTGAATAGTAACCTACATAACTGCTATCAGAAACCTAAGTACCTTACTATTGGGTCCTTTGGACCCTTGGGGTATGGACCCTCTGACACTCCAATGTGGGTGCTCTTGGAGCCTGCGGGTCAGGGCTCCCGGAGTTTCTGGAGACTCCAATACCCCTTGATTAAGGAATATACCTTAAATTATTAGGGATCCTACTATAATTTAAGGTATGCCCCTTAATTCAGGAATATACCTTAAATCTTATTAGGGATCCTACTATAATTTAAGGTATATTCCTTAATTAAGGGGTATTGGAGTCTCTGGGCAATGTAGATCTAGTTCTTTCGAACTTGCGACGAGGCCGGACTTTCTTGCTGGCTGGAGAGCATCTGGTCACTGTCGTCTTCAGTGAACCCCCTAAAGCCTAAACCCTGAACCCCAAACCCCAAACCCGAAACCCTAAATCCTGAACTCTAAACCCAACCCTGAGCACCAAACCCTAAACCCAAAACCCTAACGCCTAAACCCCTAACCCTCAACCCTAAAACCTCTAAAACCCCTAAAACCCCTAAAACCCCTAAAACCCCCAAACCCTAAACTCCTCTGACGTACTGTTGTGGGGGAAACTTTCCCAAATCATAATATTGATGTCCTAATATAGAAACCCACATTCTACTATATAGGTACTTAGGAATTTTTGGGTGTTACAGTATAGCTTTAATGTAAGGGTCTTAATAATTAGAATAGGGTTTTGGGGTTCCTTATTAGTATTATAGTATACTAGACCCAAAAACACTATCCTAACTGTTAAGGCCCGTACAGTAGGTTGAAAACTTAGGGTAGAAATGCGTTATAAATATCCGTACACAGGAACGGCAAAATCCTCTCTAGACACCCTGATGTCTACATAAAACCTTGCACAACCCCTGTAAATGAATGCAAGGACGCCGTAGCCCCCCGAAGCTAAAACCTTGACACGGAAACCCAAAGCCCAGT
Organism: Symbiodinium sp. CCMP2456; assembly: GCA_905221635.1. Taxonomy (NCBI): domain Eukaryota; class Dinophyceae; order Suessiales; family Symbiodiniaceae; genus Symbiodinium; species Symbiodinium sp. CCMP2456. The sequence continues at coordinate 107,344 of CAJNDV010036341.1, forward strand.
GAAATCCCTAAACCCTAAACCCAAGACTCAACGGAGCACCCTAAACCCTGAAATCCTGAATGCTGTAGCCATAGGCTCCCTTGTCTCTAGTTCCTTTTTGGGAGTAGCTTATGGGGTTCTAAATATAAACCACAAGACGGAACTACAATGGAGCCTATGGGTAAACCCTGAATCCCTAAGGCTTGGCCCCGTACTAAACGGGTTTCCAAATCCTATATAAAACCCGAAACACGTTAGCAACCACCATCAGACCAGTACTACACGGAATACCCTTTCAATCCTATACCCCCAAGTCCCAAATAATTACCGAAACTATTCCTTAAAAGATCCATGTTCTATACCTCTACGACAATATATACCCAGACCCCATTTTAATTGCTCAGGACCCTAATATAGTGGCCTTAAAAAATTCGAAAACGATTTTGGGGTCCTTTACCGTATACTTATAATCTGGAACCCCCAAAATAACAAATCGGCTTATGTGGGTAGTTCTCTAAACTAGGGTCCGTTCTTGGGTCCCCAATATAGTACGGCACCCTTATTAAAAGGACCCCCAAAGGGGACCCTACTTTAGAAAAATACCCATATGGGCAATTATTGAGACCCCTAAACCCTAAACCCTAAACCCTAAACCCTAAGCCCTAAACCCTAAACCCTAAACCCTAAACCTTAAACCCTAAACCCTAAACCCTAAGCCCCTAGCATGATAATACGGAGTTTGCCTCAGCCGCGGCCATGAGCCGCTTGCGCTTCTTGAGCTCCTGGCATCAAATATGGCGGGACTTGGGGTTTAGGGTTTAGGGTTTAGGGTATAGGGTTTAGGGTTTAGGGTTTAGGGTATAGGGTTTAGGGCTTAGGGTTTAGGGTTTAGGGTTTAGGGTCGCTTTTAGGGTCGCTTTTAGGGTCCTTCTAACAAGGGTGCCGTACTAATATTGAGGACCCAAGAAGGGACCCTAATTTAGAGAACTACCCACTTGGTTTCAGGGTGTAGGGGCTTGCGTTTGGGGCTTTAGAGTTCAGAATTGATGGGTTTAGGCGGCTTAGGGTTTAGGGTTTTTAGAGTTTAGGATTTTAGATCTTAGGGGCGTGTTTTTTGAGGTTTTAGGGCTTCAGGGGTGTCGGTTTTTAAGAAGTATGAAGGTGTTTTACTAGGTTTTCGACTGTCCCATCGGATGAAAAAGGCTTTAGGCCTTCATGAGGTTTTAGGGTTTGCGACCTCGTGGATGAGGGCTTAGGGTTTAAGACGGTTGGGATCTGATGGAATTCCAGGGTTGTGTTTTCTAGGGCTCCACAAGTCCACAAGCATTTGAGAGTGCAGGGTCTTAGAGTTGACCGATGAGGGGTTTATGGTGGAGGTCGTTTAGAGTTGCTTTGTTTGCCTGCTCGTTTGCCTAATAGCCACTGACCCTTAACCCTAAGCCCTAAACCGTCTGCTAGAGCCGCTTGGATGTGTAGTGCACCTTCTTCATCCTCCTTCGGAACACTTGAGGGGCCATCAGCCCGACAGCTTAAATCATAGTTCATGGTTAGACTCTAGATGTTATTAGTGTCTGTATATATATATATATAT
>CAJNDV010036342.1:9525-22844 GCA_905221635.1 Symbiodinium sp. CCMP2456
GATGCTCGGCCCCTGCCCTCCTCAAATCCCCGCTGATGCGCAGGATGCGCGCCCCCTGCCCTCCCCGAATACCCGCTTTAAGCTGCCCTGCTACAGTTCTGAAGCCGCTGAAATTTGTGAGCTGCAGACTAGGATTCCATAGCAGCTAGCATCTCCTTCCCCGTGAGGAGTCGCTGCTTCGCCATGGAAAAGATGCTGCTGTGGGTCGGACAGGACGGCATGAAAGCTCCACAAGAAGCATATCCTGCATTTTGGTCCAGATCACACAGAAAGGCACCGCTCATGGAAGCCCGGCTGTTCACCAGCTCTTTGTAATCCTCTAGCGCAGCCATGCCAGAAGGACTTACAGCCATATTCAGACTCGGCATAGCCTCGCGACTCACATGGTGGCCCCTGGCATGAGCCCTGTCCTGCATCATGGTCTTCACTTCATGTTCATCTGCCTGCAAAAACGCATCTCCATCGAGCTCCACCGCCCTCACGAACAGCTCCATGAAGTCGTCCGGAGACCCCGTCCAGAAGCAGGTCTCCCGCAAGATGGCCACGCCAAAAAACCGTGAACGATGCTGTGGCCATCCAATCATGGATGGGCACAGAAGCACATGGGTGTGAAGATAATCATCTCCAAGATGCTCCTCCAGAACCGTTGGCTCGAAGCAGCTTGAGTTCTCCCACATCAAAACATCGGGTCTAAGCGATCTGTTTTCTGCAACCCAGCGGTAATAGACGGGGGCAGTCAGACCCTGCAGCCCCGGTCGCTTGCCGGCCCGACGCGGGCTCCAATCGGTGCAGCTGAAACCTGCTGCGCTCACAAGCAGGCCTGACCTGCGGTTCGGCACACCAGGCCACTCCAAGCCATCCCACAAGCGGCACATTCCTTTGTGCCTGAAACAGTATGCCTTGGATTCTGGATTGTACAGCTCAGCCTGGTGCTTCTCAAGATAGTCACTGATTTCCTCGTTGGATCTAGACTGCAGCTTCTCATCTATACGCTCACAAATATCGCCAAAAATGTGGTGAGGCCTGCTGCTTCGGTCATGATGCAACAGAACATCAATGCAGAGGGGTGAGTTGTCACAGGCGCTGGCGCATCTGACACACTGCCCGCGCCGCTCCCTCAAAGCATCCAATCTGCTGCAGGCATGGTCTGCCACGTCACACAAAGCCGCCTCGGCTGTGCCCTTCCCGCTGTAGTGAGTGATCAAGCTGATGCCGTTCAACAAATTCTGTGTCAGCACATTCAAGCAGTCAGGCTTCTTTGACTGCAAGACATCGAACGCATGCTCAGTCCAGTTGTAGAGCTCTGCAAGACTCTTAGGTCCTGCGGGCAGCTCTGAGTTCAACTCTTCCCAGTCCAAGCTGCCTGGCCGACATGCATTCTTTCTCTTCAGGGCTCGATGCACTGGCGACGGAGTCTGCATGGCCGCACTCAGCAGGCAACGCAAACGCTTGCGAGACCTACACACCTACTGCCCTGGCAAATGAAACCTGTTGGCAACAACGACATCTACTGGCCAGAAACCATTGCTTAAGCTGGAATTGTACATGCTGCAATGAGAACCAGATCTCTCCAACCTGGCACACTTATGGAGCGCCCGATGGGGCGGCGTGCGGCTTCGGGAAGCAGACAGGAAAGCAGCAAAACCGTCGAGACCTTAAATCCCTTCCAAAATCCAAAAAGTCACCAAAATCCGAGGTTTTGGCTCCGGCTCACCAGATCTGCCTCTCAGCCGGCACAGGGCCTGGGAAAGGTGGTCAGGGTGTCTGGGCTGGCCCCACAAAGGGCCAGGGCCGGCAACGAGAGTCGGGGAGAGTCGGGGAGGGGCGGGTGCCTAAGAGCTGAGCAAGAAAGGCAGAGTCGGGGAGAGTCGGGGAGAGTCGGGGGAGAGTCGGGGAGAGTCGGGGAGAGTCGGGGAGGGTCTGGGGCCTGGCAAGGGGTGGGGACCCTCCTGGCCAATTTAGGGGACCCAGAAGGTTTGGAGGCTTCGGGGCACTTCCGGAAAGTTTCCGAGGATTTTGGCTTGTCCAGAAGGAATTTGAAGCGTTTCGAAGGATTTTGCTGCCAAACCTGCACTGAGAAGGCTTTTCAACACGAGCTACACGAACCCAACCAGGCCCAACCAGTCAGGAACTCCTGCCTCCAGCCCACAGCTGGTCCACACTGAACACAGCCACCACGTCGTCCAAGTCAGCCTGCGGAGCAACAGAAGCTTGCTGCTTACAAGCTCCCTAGACTGTCGTACGCTTACAATGTGTTTTGTGCTTCAAAGCTTTGTGAGTTCAGGCTTCCTGGAGTTTATCAAACCACAACGCGGCCTGACAAGCCTCCTTCCGAAACCTTTCATGGAAACCAAGCCAAAAGATCGAGGAGGCCGGGCCTCGTGAGATGAGTATAATGTCCAAGCGCGAAGACGAGGAAGACGTAGTCCAAGGCACCTGCAGGCTTGGTCTTAAACGCCTCTCCAGTTACTACATACAAAGACCCACAAGTCCACAAGTCCTGCAGGCTTGATCTTAAACGCCTCTCCAGTTACTACAAAGACCCATAAGTCCTTTGACGGTGCTCAAGCCCAAAATCGAGGAGGCCGGGCCTCCTGAGATGAGTAATGGCCGAGCGCGAAGACGAAGAAGGCGTACCCCAGGGCACCTGCAGGCTAAGATTGACCTAAGGGGTGTACATCCATCTTTGGGTAGAAATGCACAGCGGAAAGCACCCTTCAAACGAAGCTCAAAGAGCTAAGGCGGCTTAATTTAAGACGCCTAGATCACTACTGCTAGCAACCGAGCCCTGCACCTCATGACATCATCCAAAGCATTGTAAGGCACAACCACGTTGGCACTGTTGCTGGCCCATCCACTAACTTCCACTGCCGCTATCGCTACTGCTGCTGCTGGTAGACGAGCTGCTACGTGAAGTTCCTGAACCAGAGTTGGAGCCGGAGCTGTCTGAGCTGCTGCTGCTGCTCGAGCTAGACACCGCATCAGCGGCACCTTCCGCGTTGGAGACCCTTGCAACTTCTGAAGCAGCTGCCTCGGCACCCTCAGCGGAACGTCTTGATTTGCCCTTGGCCTTTGCCTTGCCTTTTGACGAGGCCTTGCCTTTAGCCTTGGCGGCTGGCGCAGAGCCGCTGCCACGACGACCACCAGCACTGCTGCCACCGCGGTCCTGCGGGGCATTTGCCGCAGTCTCGCCACCCTTCCTGGGAGGACCTCGGCGGCGCTTCACCACAGGCCGAAGTTCCTCATCTTCAGTTTCATAGTCACTCGGAATCTTACGCGACTCCAAGTCTTCATCAGCTGGGGGTGCCAAAAACTCACACCTTTCTATGTGGTCTCTGCGGGATGCAAAATCCGAAGCTTGGCAGACCCAGAACTTCAGCTGTCGGATGACTAAGCCTTCATCTTCAGGACGTGCAAACGACTTCGTCTTTTTGCAAAGAGTGTTGTGGCCTCCTGTATGGCGATGCGTGCAAATACGTGGACAGGTCACTTGGTATGCGTGCGGCGGTTTGAAGGTGAAAGCCGCAGCCCCCCAACGGAAGCTCTTAGCGTGCACGTTACGGCTCCGCAGAGGAGCAGGGGCCTCACCAGCCTCACCATCCCCCTCTTCCAAAGCCGGAATCTCACCCGCTGCAGAGTCACGATCCGCAACGGCCGGCGCACCTGACGACTGCTTCTTGCGCTTAGACGGTTGCTTGCTCAAACGATCCGTGGAGGCTACAACTGCTTCCGTTCCGTGATCAGGGAGCATGAGTATGCCCTGTCCCTTCAACGCCTTGTCCGTGCGCCTGCCCCTGGACTTGACCTCGAACAATTCCTTGTAGTACTTCGCACTTTGCAAATGTCTTACTTGCTGATGCCCCTTCTTATGCAAGTCCGCGGCTAAAAGCAAGGCCAACAAGTAATATCGACACACATGCACGCTCTTGTCTCGCATATACCACTTCTTCGGCCGGCTGGTGGAAGTGTTTAAGGCAGGAGGCTCTGCCTTGCACTCTGCAGTACGGGCTTCAAACTCAAACCCTGCATCCTGCAACCTGGCGATCAACTGCAGAACACTCAAATCATTGAGTTCCCTACCCTGGCTTCTGGCGGATGGCACCCACAACAAGTTGACAGGGTTGTGCAGCACAGCAGCTTGGCGCAAGGAATCACGACCCAAGTTAGTGAATGTCCACATGGTCACGTCAAGACTTGTCATCCTGGACTGCACAAAGCCCTGTGCCTGCAAATCTGTGAGGCCTTTGTGATACAGATCGTAGCGAGCAGCATGCACACTCAATTCCAAGGAACCCTGCAAAGCATCGTTCTCCTGGCCACCTACAGCTTCTGCTGACGCCTGCAACATCGCCTCCAAAGCAGCTTCTGACTCCTGAGAAATGGCGCAACCACGAAAACATGGCTTCGCGTGCATTGCAGTCCACTGGAGGCAGCTGCCGAGAGATGCAGGCCTTTGGAACAGTTGTGGCTCAGAGGCGCTGGCATTAAGGAAAACTGAAACCTGCTTTTGTTCGACATCTACTTGATGAATGGCACACCTTTCAACGGCAATGTGGTCACTCCGTAACTGCAACCCGGCGTCTGTACGTGCCAACTTCTTACTAGCAGGCTTGCCAGCAATGACTCGAAAGAAAACATATCGCCCTTGTGCCTCGGCTGCAACGGATGGCGACGAGGGGACGGAGGGGCGAGAGGGCATGGTCTGGGGGGCGGTGTGCACCAAGATTGCATCGGAGATCTCATGCGCAGGGGGGTCTGCGGTTGGCACACCGTCATCGTCAGCAAAGTTTATTTCTGCAAAAACATCCTGGGGACCACCGCACAAACTCAATGGGATCTTGGCATGCTTTTTGGCACCAGAGACTGCGTCCGAAAGTGGCAACATACGCGCAGCAGCATCAACGGGGTGAGCTTGTTCCACTGGAATAGAGAAGAAATCTCCAGCTCCAACGGCACTAGATCCCAAGTGCTCCCACGCATGATGCTGTAACACACTCCGAAGAAACCCTGAGCTGGGACCCACCAGCTCTTCCGGGGGCTCTGCAACCTGACCATCCAACAGTGCATCCTGGGGCGGGACTCCGGGCGCTTGAGGTCTCTAATGCACCGAAGGCAGTACCTTGTACTGTGTTCGAAGGTCACAGCGGTACACGACAGAGGCAACCAAAGTATGGGGTATGCTTACAGCCAAGGCTCGAGTTACAGCGTGTAAGTGTGGGGCAAACTCATCGTGCAGTGTCAAGCCTAGGGCATCCGCAACGAGTGCTGGGGAGCGGGTTTTCTCGCAGTACTGCGCGAGCTTCTCAGCTTCGCCGTTAGACACCACCTCGATCACTTCATCTTTACGTTCGCACAACGATACGTATGGGGCGGAGTGGTGCGGCGCACATTTCAAATGTTGGTGGAGAATGGCGTGTCGCCGTTCAATGGATTGTTCCAAAACCGGTGTGAAAGCCGCACGTGCTCGGAGCACCTCCAATGCAGGCCAACTGTCGGAAGGCTCGGACCGAATGAAAGCCAATACCTCAGTGCGCAAGTCCAGGAAAAGCTGCCTGCTGTGTGGATGGGATGTCTGCCTTTGCTCCTCAGACAAGTTTTCCCATTCTACCAGCGAATCCCACAACATCCGTTGAGCAACAGACTGATCCCAATGCCCCAGACCTAAGGAGCTCAAGGGCAAATGGTTCCAGGGGCTAAGCTTCAGCGAAAACTGCATGCGCATGTGAACTTTCATGGCCGACCAATCCAACAGGAGCCGGCTGCGATCTTCATCTGGGAGATTCACTGCATGCACCAGGGCTAGCTGGGAGTCATTGTACCGAAACAAGTCATCGATTAGTCTGCCCAGGGCACCTTCTGCAATCTCCGGTGCTCGGCGTCCCCGCATCGGACATGACAGAGGGCCTTGGCCACGCAGAAGCGGCTCCAGACGGGACCTGAGGGCACGTCCGTGACAGGCACAACCCTGCGTCCAACGTGTAATCTCGTCAAGCATGTTTGTGATTGTGCCACACAGCTCCAGGAATGCCCAAAAGATTGGACTTCGAATCGCTTCATCTACACGAGTTACCAACTTACTCGTTTCTTGCCCTCCTGCATCGCTCTCAGCGTCTGCCCCCCCAGCAAGCAAACGCTGGGAATCCCACGATCTCTGCAATATGTTCCGCCGCTCCAACACCCAAGTCACTCCGCTGGAGACAACACCCCAAGCACGACCGCCTTCTAACTTTGGACTCGCGCCCTCGAACCACATCGACCAAGACTGAAACACTCCAACGCAACACCTTGCAACAAACCATTTGCGTCTGTGAAAAGCATTGAAGAACAACAGCACTGATTCCAGCATTGATCGGACAGGACTCACAGAACTTTCCCATACTTCTGATTTCCGTAGCACATCCTTCGTGGCATTATCGATCACGTGGAACATTCCCGGAACGAAAAGAGGTCCAGTGAGGTCCAGATTCGAAACCTCTGCCGCAGGCTGCTCAAACACCTCCCCGATCCCGCCACCATCATCCAATACAACATCTGCTCCACGGTTGCCTGAATCATCACCAAAATCTAGTGACAAGTGCGAATTGCCGCTGCCATCACCCCAACGAGGGAAAAAATTGGCAATATCAACCGATGCCAAATTGAATTTCATCTCTGTCCCCATGTCGGATGTAAAAGCAGAAGTCGAATCTAAGAAAGACTGAAGTTTTGCCCATGTGCTGTGCTCCAAGCGCAAGGAATGAAGAAAGGCATGAACCTTGTGGGTCAGGGTCGACTGTCGCACCCCGAGGGCGGTCGGTGGGAAAGTGTGCCGAAAGATTGCTCGGCGAATTTCGTCAGTTGCCTCCAGAATGGTTCTCAAGTCATCCACAGATAGGCCGGCGTCCTGAGCGTCCGACTGCTCAATCTCTTTGCTCCAGCCTGCTAGGTGAAAGAATATGCCTGCGCAATGCAAGAGCATCTTGCCTTCCACACCGAAAACCTCCAATCAAGCTTCGGCTTGCTATGCTTTCATTATGACAGCAAAACATTTACAGTCTACCGCACACCTGAACATCAAAGAAAACGGTACAGCCACGATGTTCACAGTGCAGAGTCGAGGGCAGGGGCTGCAACAACCTGGCTTGGGCTCGGATAAGACTGAGAAGTTGTGGGCTTCAAGGGCTGCTTCAGACCTGTAGACAAGGAGCCTCAGTCATCATCCAGTTTTGGAAACCCTGCGGAGAACTGTCCATCAGCACGAAGAATGCACTGCCCTCTTCAGTCAGCTTACACAGCTTATCCCGAACATACAGCATGAATGCTGTGTCCAAATACAGTCTCGAACGTGAGATTGTTGCACCTGAGGGAGCAAACTCGATAGCAAAGCAGTTGTCGAGTGTTTTGCGCCAAATATCTGGAAGCACGGCGAACGCTCGTTGCAGTGAAACCGCAACGGATGATGATGACTTCAGCTGGAAAGCAAGTAGCACACATTGAATCAAGAAGAGTGCTCGGTATCGGCCGTGGGACTGAGTAACCTTGCTGAAACGCCCTGCTTGTAGGCGCTTCCCGTCTGCTGAAAAGATTGGCTCCCACATATGCTCTAGCACTCGTTTCGTCGAAGTTGCTTCCCTCATACTGTTCAGCCAAATCACGTATTGCTCCAGCTCTGATGCGGTTGTATCTGGATCCGTCGATGAGCTGATAATTGCACGACCCCACTCACACAAATCATCTGCCAACAAATTGAAGAACTGATGAGCTGGCTGCAACTCTGTCGGGGGCAGAAACGTTGTTAAGCTTTGGCCCTGCTTGTCACAACCACTAGCCTGACTCCTGACATCGACCAACAGCTGCCCAATATCGCACCCTGTATCCCACCTCGAACCTGGAACCAAAGCAATAGTTCTCCATATCTTTTGCCAAACGAGGAAGCAAAGGCCCGGAGTCAGCTGCAGTGCCGATGTGGGTCTCAAAGTGGGAGCCTGGCCCACATCCAGAGCTGCTACAGACACGCCATCCTGCACAAATCTCCTGACAATCTCTGCAATGCGATCAGCTGTGGAAGAGCCGTCCAACATGGACTGGTTCAAAAGTCTCGAGGTGCATGCATCGGTGAGTTCAAAGACCTCGGTCCAAGCACGTTCAGCTCCGCCCTGGTGGACGGCAAATTCTGGCACTTGCAATGGAATGAAATCTATAACGTCAGCGAAGTTGGTGCCGGTTTGCCCAAAGCCACGACTGCGCAAAGCCAGCCTTGCTTACTGAGTGAGAAGAATACAGTATACAATTAGCATCAACAAAACCAACACCGACAAGAAGAACCGGAATCACAACTTCAGACAGCCCCGACCCAAACGTCAAGATCAGCTACTACACTAACACTAACAAATAGTAAACCTACTCTTATGATTGATGTGTTAGTGAGAGTCGTGCTGGTACTTGGTACTCTTTCTACTGTGCTGACTACGGAGTGGACTGCCTAATGAGAATGCCAACAAGCAACACCACACGCTGCTCTGCTGTCAAAGCATCAAGGCGGGACTGGTACACGACATTCGAGAGCTTCAGGAATGCAAGACCAACTACTTTACCGGACCAGCCCAAACCAGGTTGCAGCAACAGTTCCTTTAAGGAACACTCGTGCGCGGGCTGCACAGGCGGAAGTCGATTCTGTGGATCCCTGGATGAGTCGCAAGCCCACGCATCCGCAAAAGCTAGCCGGACATAGTTTTCGTCCGTGACTCGCAGATTTTCAGCAGAACCGTTGTAGCCACGACTGCGAGTTCCGCCAGCTGCGCAAAGCCATACAGCATACACGGGGGAAACCATTGCATCACACTATACCCAGGATTTGCTTTTGGTTATTTGCGAAAGTACTTGACGCCTATTCCCAGTTACAGACATCTACACACTATAGCACGCAGTCAGGGTCCAGAGTTTAGGGTTCGGTTTAAGGTGTTGAAGTTTAGGGTCTGGGGTTAAGGCTTTTGTGTTTATGTTTTACATGAATCGAGGTGAAACTTGATGAGACGGCGGACGGCGGTCGCGGCGATTGCGCATGCCCCCATCTCAAGGAAACTCAAACAGTCGAGTTTAAACGAATGTTCACCAAGCTTTCGAAGCTCCAGACAGAGGCTGGTATTCTGTCGCTCCTTCCCCCATGCCCAAATCATGGGCCGCCCGCCCAGATGAAAATTACTACCCGAAACCCCTGAACCCTGAACCCTCAACCCCTGAACCCCGAACCCTAAACCCTAAACCTGGTTAAGGATTTGGGATTGGCTTCAAACCCTGCAGCCGCTTCGCCAAACAGTCGCCTGAAACGACCATAAAGCTGCCAAGCTTCTGACATAATGAAAGGGGTTTAGGGTTTAGGGTTTAGGGCCTTAATAATTGTTTTGGGGGTTCCTGATTATGATTATAGTATATATACCCCAAACCCTATTCTAACTACTAGTCTGCTGCACTCCAGGCGAAAGTGGCTCGTAATTAGCTGTTCGGGCCGTGAGGGCTGATACAGTTTAGGCTTTAAGGTTCAAAAAGGGTTGAGACCACCCCACCTACACCCACCTATGACACCACCCCACCACACACCCCACACCCCACCCCAACCCGCCCCAACCCACCCGCCCACCTCACACCCACACTCACACCCTCTCTCACACGCGCAGAAACACAGTCACACAGAAAAACTCACACAGACACACTCACACTCACGCTCAGGTTCATTCTCACAAGCACACACACACACACACACACTCACTCTCTCACTCACTCTCTCTCTCTCTCGCTCGCTCGCTCGCTCGCTCTCTCTCTCTCTCTCTCGGTTTCTGTCTCTGTCACTGGCCCTCTCCCTCCCTCTCGCTCTCTCTCCCTCTCTCTTCCTCCCCGCCTTCCTCCCCTGGAAAGCTTTGACCCGAAGGCACCATGTCTACCACGGCAGCCGAGCTGGAGGTCTCGGCCCTACCAGGAGCTGGTGCCTCTTTGTGCATCTCGAACCACTCACCCAAAGCTCCTCAAGCCTTGGGCCTCAGAGCCCAAAACAACAGCCCTCTGGGCCTCTGTAGGAGATGAGCCCGGGGCCGTCCTGCGGCATTGCTGCAGCGACGACTCGGATTGCAGCACCACTGCAGGTGGCTTTAGTAGGATTTAGGCGAGAGGGGTTCGGGGGGTATACGGGTTTAGCCAAAAAGAGGCTTTGTGGTTCAGGCTTAAGGCTTGACGTTTCGAATGCCTGAGGCAGAAGCAGAGGGTTTAGGCATACAGGGGTTCAGAGTTTGCAGGTTTCGGGGCTGCTTATTGGATGGTTTTGGGGACTGCAGCTGGTCGAGGAGATGTCCGTTCGAATTTCACAGCGGAGGGCTTCTCATTGCGGGAGCAGCCTTATGACTCAGACTCAGGTGTCGGGATTGAGGCTTCGACCCCTCAGGAGCAAACCCAAACTTTCGCAGCCAGGCAGTACCAGCTACGCAGACGAAGAGCCGCAGGTTGCGCCTTGCCTGTCCTGATGACTTCAAGCCCTCGAGCTTCAAGGTGCCCTTCAGGTTCGGCGCTCAAGATTCGAGGGTCGGAATCCTAAGCTATGCCCCTGCAGCCTATGTAAACGCTGCGACCTTAAAGCCGAGCGCCTCACGAGGAAGGGCTGTCTAGGATTCAGGTCGCCCTTTTGCCCCGTCCTTGCCACTCGTCATTCGCAACAGGAGTCCTAATCCGAAGGCCCAAAACCTGAACAGCAAGCCCGTACCAGCGCAAGCACGGAGAACAGAGGCTCTTCAAAATCCCAAACCGGAGCTCCATGCCTCGAAAGTTTCATATTGCAACCATCCAAAGAAAGGGCAGAAGTCCTCCAGCCCCCCTGTGGCGGTGTGTGAGGCGTACAGTAAGATGAGACGAAGGGGCCTTGATGAAGAACCCTCTGTAGTTCTTCCTCAAGCCCAGGCGTCCCCACATGCTGAGCCCACACTCCTTCGCGAGCCCCGGGCCAGTGTAGCTGGGCAAGCCGAACAGGGTGTGGGCATTTCAGCTTTTTGGGGCTTGGTGTTCAAGGTGTTGAGGTTTGAGGATTTGGTGGGTTTTGCAGCGACGAGGCATTCGGGTGTGGGCGGTGGAGGCTTTGAGAGTTTGATATGTTTGGGGGCTCAGGCAGTTAACGTTGAGGGACTCCGGGGGTGCCACGTTGAGGCGAGAGTTTTTGGTCCGCTTAGAGGCTTAGAGTTGATGGACTCCAAGGGCTGCGGAAAGTTTCTGGATTCTGAGGTTTTTTGCGGCGCCTTGGTGTTTGCGGGAGTTTCAAGCTTAAGTCTTAGGTGGTTTCCGGGATCTTTACCGGCACCCGTGGAGATTTGCCGCCCCAACGCCTGACCCAAGGAGACCTTCATCATCTTCGATTGGGACGACACGCTGCTCCCCACAAGCTTCATCGAAGAGGCTGACCAGTTCTGCGATTTGGGGGCCAGTCAAAAGCCTGCAACCCTCAACCCTAAAGCCTAAACCCTCAACCTTATGGTCTCAACACTAAAAACTAACAGAACACCACCGCAAGGGGAAAACAACCCTCAACTCTGAAACGATCATGAAAAATCACCGGGCTTACTGGAGCCACAAACACCGCAGCTCTCAAAGAACATATCCTGCACCTGGAACCTGGGTCCTGAAGCCCATTCCTAAACCCCAAACCTTGGGTAACCTTCAGCGCTTAGGTATTTTGTGGTATCAAACATGAACTTGCTTTTGGATGGTTTGGTGGGGCAGCTAGGAAACACAAAGCGAACCAACGCTTCATGTTTGTCACCTTTACCATTCAGCACCCTAAACCATAAACGATATCCACCACAACCCGGAACCCCCTCCGAAAAATTGCCTGGCCTGGAGTGTCCGAGTGTGAGTGCCGCTCCCGCGGAGGCTGCGCGAATGTGCGCGCCGAACTGTGCCTTGCCGGATTTGCATGGGCAGGCGCGGACTTGCACGGGCAGGTGCATACAAAGAACACATGGGCACAGAGACATACCATACATACACCCACCTATCTATATATATATATATATATATAGATAGATCTGCAGTTATATGTATTTGTTTGTACACCTACAGGTCTGTATTTTTTTTGTGCCTAGCATTTTTCACACCCCGGGAAGGCTCCTCATGCTCACTTTTCCGCCGAAATTCTTTTTTTCGCGCCCTGTTTAGATTGCCAGCGTTTGGGGGAGAGTCTGCTGGGGGAGAAGCAACAAAAGAATCTTTAAAGGGGGCAAAAGACTAGGTGTTTTTTTCACACCCTGGGTTTGGGGGTTTAAGGCCGAAGGATCAAAAGAATCTTTAAGGAGGCAAAATACCACCTAACCGAACCGGCCGTACAAGCCCTGGGTTTTGGAGCCTAAATCCGAAGGAACAAAAAGTTTGAAAGAGACGTAAGACAGAGAGACAGGCAGACACAGAAGAGAGATAGGGAGAGAGAGAGAGAGAGTGTTCACACAACAACCAGACAACCAGTGCGCGTTCGCGCGCAGAGTGCGGTGCCTGCCGTGCTCTTGACTGTGTGGAAGGAGAGAGAGAGAGAGAGAGACCGTAGACAGAACCCTTGCAACTGACGTGGGAGCAGCACCGTGACCCTTTTTGTTTCGGGGGAACCAGGACTCAGCTTGTGGTGGCAAACCGTAGTTCACGTATGATAGCTCTCTAGGGCTCCATGTATGCGCTGTGCCTTTGTTTCCATACGCATCGCCACCACTAAGTTCTGACAGCTCCGAATGGTGCACAGGGGAACGTTAGAGTAGGATGGAGTGCACCCGAACAACCCGCATTTTCCTGTACTTCACTTTTGCAACCGCGCATTTTCCTGTACTTCACTTTTGCTGTGGCTGACGCGGGGGACGAGAGCCTGTCGTGACGTTTCAATTTTTGACATGCGGGGGATTGCAGAGTACTGCTGTTGCTTTCGTACCATAGACAAAGCCCTCGAAACCGACGTGGGAGCTGCACCATGGCCTCCAACTCGGGGGAGATCAGGACTCAGCTTGTGGTGACGAACCGTGATTCACACATGTTAGCTCTTTAGGGCTCCGTATGTGAGCTGTGCCCTTGTTTTAATACCCACCGCCGCCACAGAGTCTTGAAGAGCTCCGAACGGTGTCCAAGGGAAGTGTGTTATGCTGACTAATGCGGGGGACTAGCGGCTGTGTATGTTGTAGTCACTCCTGTGTTATTGTAAACTCCTTTGCAAGTCGGCGTAACTGTTCCTATGCATGTGTCTACAGTGAGTGTACGATCGTCAGCTCTTTCAGCGAATCGATATATGGCTTTAGCTTTTGACGCTCTACACTCTTTTCTCACACCCCTGC
>CAJNDV010036343.1:10157-21701 GCA_905221635.1 Symbiodinium sp. CCMP2456
TAAACCCTAAACCCTGAGCCCCTTAAGATACGAGTCCCTTGGAGCCTTGAGCGAGAGCTTTCCAGCTACCCGCGGACCGTACAAGGCTCTCCTGAGCCCCACAACCTTGGTTGAGGGTTTGGGGTTGAGGGGTNNNNGGTTTAGGGGTGTAGGGCTTTAGGGGTTTAGGGGTTTAGGGGTTTAGGGGTCTAGGGGTTTAGGGTTTAGGGTTCAGGGTTTAAGGGTTTAAGGTTTAGGGTTTAGGCTCAACCTTGAGCCCCGTCTCCCTCTACTTTTCAACCCAATGTAGACCGAACCCTCAACTCTAAACCTTGATTAGCAAATCCCCTGTTTAGGTTTTAGGGTTCAGGGTTCAGGGTCTGGGGTTCAGGGTTTAAGGGTTTAGGGGTTTAGAGGTTCAGGGTTTAGGGTTTAGGGTTTAGGTCTGTGAAGGGCCTGAACATATCGGGATCCTTACTACAATCCTTTCTAACATAGGGGCCTTAGTAATTTGAACAAGGTTTTGGGGCCCGTTATACTACAATTAAAATAAGGAGCCCCCAAAATATTATAGGTAATTATATAGGCCCCTGTATGAAACTTGTTCAGCGCAATACACCTCAAGAGGCCAGATAAGACCTTGTCAAACCAAAGGAACCAAAGGAGACGCTGCAAAGGCTGCAAACAGCACCCCCCAAACCCAATACCCTAAGACCTAAAATCTTCAAAAAAAAAATCTCCAAAGAAAGTTCTACAAGTCCAAAAATCACCAAAAATCCTAAAACCCTAGAAACTCTTGAAAAGGCAAAGAATCCTAAAGCCCCCCTTTAGGTGCGATTGCACGCGAAGAAGTTTCGGTCCTCTGGTCCGGCGGCCGTGCTGCGGCGCATCGCGATGCCAGCTTGCGATGGTTAGTGTAGGGGCCTAAATAATGACCCAAAATAGTATAGATAATTATTAAATAATTATCTATACTATTTTTTTTGGGTGGGGGTCCTTATTTTGATTGTAGTTTAATATACCCCCAAAAGCCTATTCTGATTATTAAGGCCCCCCTGTTAGGGTTTCGGGTTTAGTGCTTGCGGTTTCCGGCTTTGAAGGTTTGGGGTTTAGGGCTTCGGGCTTTCAGGGCTTTAGGGTTCAGGGTTAAGGGGTTCAGGGTTTAGGAGATCGCAATCCTGGCTTGGGCAAGCAAAAAATAGGGGCCAAACTAACTAGAACAAGACTTGGAAAGGTTTTATACTGTACGCAGGGTCATGGGAGTGAGGAACCCGAACACTATTACTTCCGTTTATTCAAGCTTTCATGGTAAGCTGTGTGAAGTTGAGGGTTTAGGGGCTTGAGGGATGTGGGGGTTAAGTTCTGGGTTTCTGGGAGGAATCTCTGCCAAAAATATTGCAGAGCCCGACTCTGTTGCAGGTGTTGGTGATGAAGAACAGCATGAAAGGCTATCGATGATGGGTCTAGGGTTCAGGGTTTAGGGTTTACCGTACATGGTTGTGGCGACCAACAGCAACGTGGCTGTTGCTCATGCTGCTGAAGCCAAATTTACAGGGTGCGACACAAGTAAGAAAGTATTGGATCACCATCGGTATCATCACGCCATCATCATTATTGTCACCATCGTCACCATCATCATCATCATCAACATCATCATCATCATCATCATCATCATCATCATCATCGCCATCATCATCATCATCATCATCATCATCATCATCATCAACATCGTCATCATCATCGTCATCCTCATCCTCGTCATCATCCTCATCAATATCATTACCAATATCATTATCAAAATCCTCATCCCCATCCTCCATCATCGTCATCATCATCGTCATCATCCTCCTCATCATCATCTTCATAATCACCTTCCTCATCCGGAGCATCCTAGTAGCACCGTATGCCCAGCACGAAATGCGGGTTGACGGTTTGGGTGCTCAGGGTGTAGCCCCAAGGGTCCATGCACCCACAGTATATACGTCTGCCTTAAAGTAGTCCCTAACCCTAAACCCTAAACCCTAAAACCCTAAACCCTAAACCCTAAACCCTAAACCCTAAACCCTAAACCCTAAACCCTAAACCCTAAACCCTAAACCGCCCGAGCCCCTAATCCCTAGACCACAACTCTGGACCCGAAGTCTCCATTGCAGTTCCTTTTTGGTGTAGGATCCTGAACACAAAATGGTTAAACCGAAAAAGAAGCTACCATGGAGACTGTAGGTATCTCCTAGATCCTGAGCCCCAACCCTTGTATTTCAACCCCCAGCCCAAGAGCATTTTCTGAAAGCCCAAGCCCTTAATCCGAAAACACCTAGGCAGCCGTAGTGACCTATGTGCAGTCGGAAATTTAGCCCTTACAAGAAGAACCGCAGTCACAATCAAATCCTCACACCCGCTAAACCCTTGAGCCAAAGAATTCCGAAGTGCCCGAAGGGTTTAGGGTTTAGGGTTTAGGGTTTAGGGTTTAGGGTTTAGGGTTTAGGGTTTAGGGTTAATTGTAGCCCAGAGCTCAGGAAACATGTGAACGACGCGAACTTGGAGAAATTGACCTTGTACCCTGGCTCCCTTCAAGATGCATGTTTGTTTGTCTCTCTGTTTTGGACTTATCGAGTTCAATCGGTTTTGATATTTTGTTGATCCTTTTCCGTGTTGCGGCCCCTTCCTAACATTCTAAAACTGAACATTAGCCTAAACTCTGAACCCTAAACCGTGGTTTTAAGTGCCAACCGGGGTCCGAGGCACCTTGCCTACTATCTTATCTCTCTGCCACTGGAGGAGAAAAAGCCAGTTTCGTATTTTGCAGAGGCATTGGGGTTTCAGGGTTTAGGGTTCGGAGCTTGGGGGCGGTTTGAGTTCAGGGTGCAGGGTCTATAGCCAACTCTAAAGAATGTCTGGCAACACCGAGCCCTAAACCCCAATCCACAATCCTTAAACCCGAAGCCGTAAACCCTGGAAAGTCTAAATGCTAGACCCTACCTTCACCCACCAGAGCCTACTTTTCTGTCGGGTCCCTGTAAATTCTATGTTAGGGTTTATTAGGGTTAAAATACGAGCCTACAAACAAGTAGGTTTTTGTAGGTTAAGGTAAGTCCTTGCAAGATCGTTGTTCCCTAAACCCTAAACCCCTAAACCCCTAAACCCTAAACCCTCTTTGTTCACCGCAGGAGGGCCGAAGCTGCTTTTTGGGTGTATGCTTCCAGGGTTTTTGTTCCTCATTTCTCAACCCTAGACCCCATTCTAGATTCGCTTCCAGGGTTTCAGTGTTCCGGTTTTTCAAGTTTGGACTGTGGATGTAAGATTCGTGCTTGGGGTCTAGGGTTTAGGGTTTAAACCCTAAGCCCTAAGCCCTAAAACCCTAAAACCCTAAACCCTCAACCCTAAAACCCTAAACCCTAAACTCTAAAACCCTAGATCCTAAACGCTAAACCCCTAAACCCTAAACCCTAAACCTTAATTTAGAGAACTACCCTATAAAGCCTTCTATGGAATCCTTGAGTGGGGCATTTTTAGGAGTGTAATGACTCCGTCAAGTGCACCCTAAACCCTAACCCTAAACCCTATAGGGGCAGGGTGCACCCTAAACCCTAAACCCTAAACCCTAAACCCTAAACCCTAAACCCTAAACCCTAAACCCTAAACCGAAGGCCCACAGGATCCCCCTGCACCCTCTCCCCTTCCACTTTCCGCGCGGAAGGATCCTTTCGCCCTGAACCCTGAACGGAGTCAGGGTTTAGGGCTTTAGGGTTTAGGGTTTAGGGTTTTAGGGTTTAGGGTTTAGGGTTTAGGGTTTTAGGGTTGGGTTTAGGACTTAGTAAGTATGGTTCTAAGTACCTTGATTGGGGTTATAAGTAGTTATAAGTATAGTTGCCCTTTTAATAACCTCAGTTAGTAAGTCCCATGATCTTTTCAGTGCAGTAAACCCCAAAAAGTTGGAAACCAGATTGAGGACGTTTAGTGCCGGGATTCCCTATACGTTACTCTTAAGGATAGGGGCTATTGGGTTTCCAACTTTTGGGCTTCTACTGTACCTAAACGGTCATACCCTACCGCCTTTTAAGGTACCTAGTTTTAGGGTTAGGATATGTTAAACAAAAAGTAGGTACCCTAAAAAGGGGCAGGGTATGACCCTATAGGTTAGCCCCAGTGATTCAGAGATCAGGGATTCATTTGTTAAGACGACTTGTGGAGCTGGGAAACCCTAACCCCGAACCCTAAACCCTAAACCCTAAAACCCTGCGGAGTTTAGGGTTTAGGGTTGCTTCTACAGGTGGGGTAATTTTATTCACTAGCTCGCTGTGACCTTCTTGAAGATAATCGAGGGGTCGGACCTATTTGCGATACCATTCCCTTAAGTTCGTATACAGTTATACCCTAGACCCTAAACCGCCCACCTATAACTATATAAGTTCGTATATATAGTATAGTTATAGGCGGGATAAATTCCAGAGCCCGATTCTCATCATTAACGCCCCAATGCTAGCTGTTAGCCTTCATCGAAGCCTTTCCCCCTAAACCCTAAACCCGAAACCCTAAACCCTAAAACCCTAAACCCTAAACCCTAAACCCTAAACCCTAAGCCCGAAACCCTAAACCCTAAACCGATGTTGACGCAGGACACCCTGGAAGAGCATCGGCCGGGGCAATCTGTCGTCCTCCTGCTGATCAGGCAGGGCAAGACCTTTAGGGTTGAGGGCTTTGGGTTTAAGGTTTTTTACGGTTTAGGGTTTTTAGGGTTTTTAGGGCTTTTAGGGTTGAGGGCTTTGGGTTGAAGGTTTTTTTGGGGGTTTAGGGTTTTTAGGGTTGAGGGCTTGGGGTTTTGGGGTTCGGGGTCTAGGGCTTTGCGTTTCGGGTCTAGGGTTGAGCGTTCAGGGTTTAGGGTTTAGGTTAGGGTTTAGGGGTCTACTGGGTTCTAAGGAGCCGAGTCTGAACTACCACGCATATCGTGATTAGGGATGTGTGTTGGCTTTTCTTCTTTCTGTCGCCCGCAAGCCTAGGACCGCTTTCCTTCTGCCACCTTAAAGCCTAAACCCTAAACCCTAAACCCTAAACCCTTATCCCTCAACCCGCTTAAGTTGAGATCCCAAACACTACCGCAAGCTAGGGCTGACTAGTCAAAGTGCGCGGAGGTTGGAAGATCGAGAGGTACGAACGGTTTGTTTTGAACATGAAAGAACCCACCAAAATGCACCCCGTATGTGCTGGCAGGGTTTCCAGGGTTCCCAGCAACCATACTTGCTGTCAGTGAGGGTTCAGGCCGTGCGCAGCAGAGAGCGGGCCAACGCCCACGTGGCAAACGGATCAGAACGCGAGGCTCCTTCCAAACCCCCCATAATGCTACAGAAGCCAGCAGCCTCAGATGACTTGGAAGCAGTTTCAGTAGGTCCACAGACCAACGCCCTAAACCCTAATTCCGCACTGAATCCCGAAACCCGAAACCCTGAGCCCCAAGCCCTATCGAAGATGCAGGTTTTCGCGGTGTGATTGACGGTGAGGGTTCTAGGGTTCCAGGTTGTGCGATTTAGGGCTCAGCGTCTACACCCCGCAAGCCGTGGAGCCTTAGGGTTTAGGGCTTAGGCAGTCTAGGTTGTTTTGCATCGAAAGGTGCTGCGCAGTCTTGTCTCGGGATGAGTTTAGGCTTCGAAGTCGGGTTAGGATCTCGGCCGTCACGGGAAGCCTGGGACAGAACACGGTACCCCAAGCTCCAAAACCTACAGCTCCAGCCCCGAACCCCCTACGGCCCTAAGCCCTCAACCGCCTAAACCCTAAAGCCGACACCCTCTACACCCTCAATCCAAAACCCCACGCCCTCAGCCCTCAACTTCAAACCCAAAGGAATTTGGAGCGGCTGAAGTCCAAAGGCCTAGAGACTCGTGGCCCGTGGCCCCCCGGACGCAAGAGCTCGGGCTGCCACGAGTGTCCAATTCTCTCCCGTTGACCCTTACCCTCAAAGGACTCTGTGGGCCCAAAGGCCCTATTATAAAAGGCTTTTGGGCTATTTTGAGGCTAAGGATTAGGGTTTGGGGTTCAGAGTTAGGGTTTAGTGTTCAGGGTTTGGGTTTAGGGTTTAGGGCTCAGGGTTTAGGGTTCAGGGTTTAGGATAAATTCCTTAACTCTTGCAAGTCCGAAAGCCAATAGCTCCCTAAACCCTAAACCCTAAACCCTAAACCCTAAACCCTAAACCCTAAACCCTAAACCGACTTCCATCTTCCGAGAATCTTCCCTGCCGGTGTACCCACACCAACCAAAAATCAAACCCTAAACCCCTAAACCCAAAACCCTAAGCCTTCTATTGAAATACCTGAGGTTTCAGGGTGCATTTTGGGGCTTGGGGCCTTTCCGGTGAAGTGTTGTAAGTCGCAGAACTTCCCTCTTGCTCACTTACTTACGAGTGCATTCTGATTATTGTCACATTTCTGCTCCACCCAACATGTCTCTCTCTCAGTCTCTCTCTCTCTCTCGCGCTCTCTATATAAATACCTATATATTAGTTTATATGAATTCACAGTTCACTGCATTTGACTGTAGACGATGGGGGCAGAAGGCGTGTGTCAGTGCTCGCCCAGTGAAGCACAGAGGCTGTTGCAAACATGGTGTGTCTTTCCCCAAAGGGTCCAAGTACCAACAGAGTAGGTACTTGCTACATATTGAGACCCCAAAAGGATATAAGATACTGTTACTTGGACCCTGTGGGTTCAGACCACACGTTTTAAACGCATGGAAGTTGAAAAGCACCGTACGTCTTGCGGGAGTATGCATGTGGTCTGTCCACTCTGACCGTGGTCAGACCCCGTATCCTCTGTAGTTTGCGACGTTGCGAAGTAGATTTCGTGAAGAGTACGGTTTAGGGTTTAGGGTTTAGGGTTTAGGGTTATGAAGCGAGAGCATCACGCGCTGTGAAGCAAGCACGTAGCTTGATTGCCTGAAGCCTAACCCCTAAACCCTAAACCCTAAACCCTAAACCCTAAACCCTAAACCCTAAACCCGAAACCCTAAACCCTAAACCTAAGACGTTGCTGCACCTCCTGTTACGTCTTACAGCGCAGCTCCGCCCCAACAACCTGAATCATGAAATCAATCAAGCGGCAACCTCAAACGCAAACCTTGAGCTTCAGGGTTTAGGGTTTAGGGTGTTGGAGTTTTCGGGGTTTGTGGTTTAGGATTTAGGATTTTGGCTTTAGGAACCACCATAAGCTACTTGTTTGTAAGTTCCTAATATTGTAGGGACCGTACCAAAAAGTAGATTTTATAAAGTAGCTCAAGGCATCCCTCAGCCCTAGATCACTACGCTCTACATCCCTCAAGCCGGTTTAAGGTTTAGGGTTCAAGGTTTCGGGTTTAGGGTTGTGAAACTAGGTGCTAACCCCCGTCACGTCTTCCAATATAATGCATAAACCCTTAGAGTGCAGTGCAGGTCTATGGATTCTCAGTGACTTTGGGATTATCGAGCTTGGGGTGTAGGTGATTTGGGGTGTTCAGGGCACTTGGTTCAGGGTACTGAAAACCCAATGCAAGCCGCCTTCTAAACCGATTACTGCTCAGAGTGCCTAGTGTTTTGGGCCCAGAAAGTGCAGATATAGGCAGGTTTCACCAACGGCAAGACTTCAAGATAAGAAGTCCCGTGTTGTTTTGTGTGTTCCGAACTTTCCTTCCGCCACTCTAAAACCCTGAGCCTGAAACCAAACCCTGTACCTAAATACTTGTAGCATATACTTGGTTCCTGAAGCGTTGCTATACAGCTATTTTGAGGCACTGGAGGCTAGTTCTCAACACCCTGAAACCTTCCTACAGTTACTACGTACTACCCTAAACCCTAAACCCCAAACCCTAAACCAAAAACCACCTCAAGGTTGACGGGGTTGTTGGGCGCCATTTCTGCCTACGCCCCGCTGCTTGTGCTGCATCAGCCATGGCTCCCAAACCTTAGGCAATGAACCCTACTTGGAGGATCATGGGACTTAGTAAGTATGGTTATGAGTACCTTAGTTGGGTTCTAAGTAGTTATAAGTATAGTTGCCCTAATAATAGCCTTAGTTACTAAGTCCATGATCCTCGAAGGAAAACCCTAAACTTCCTAGACCCTAAAACCCTAAACCTCAAACCCTAAACCCTAAACTAAGTCCCATGATCCTTTAAGTAATAAACCCTGAACCCCGAGAGTTCGGGTTTGGGGTCGAGGGTGAGTTTCTTAGCGAGTTCCTCAATGTTTTTTTGTAAATGCGTTCTGAAAAGGGTTCCATAAAAGCCTAGGGTGAGTTTCTTAAAGAGTTCCTCAATGTCTTTTGTTTTGAAATGGGTTCTAGGAACTGTTCTATAAAAGCTATCTTAAAGGGTCCCTGAACCGGTTGTAGAAGAGGGCTCCTAAGGCCCTAAGCTATCTACAAGGATTCCTAAGCCTCATTCCGCTTAAGGGTTCAGGGACTTGGGGGGTATACAGAGTGCCGGCTGTAGGGGCTTAGGGCGTCATTTAGGCTTTTGTTTTCCATATTTTCTGGGGGACTGAGTTCCCTAAACCCTAGATCCTAGACCGAGGTTTCGTGTTTGGTGTCCATGACCCTAAACCCCTAAAAAGGATTTCGGCTTAAGGTTTAGGGCTTAGGGATTTAAACCCTAAGCCCCTAAGCATGCTCAGGATGATCATGCCAGATGAGGAGCTGCGCAAAGCTCTGCTCTTCGCCATGCCAAAGCACCTCTCTGGGAAGAAGGCGCGCTCCACTCAAGGGATCAGGGGACTTAGGAAGTGGGACTTAGGAAGTAGGGTTATAAGTTATATGTGCTTGGAAATAGTTTTTGTGAACCTTAAGCACTAAAGCATTTAGTTGCAGGTTGCCCTGCTTCTTCTATGAGGCCTCCTGAACCCCTATGCGCTGAATCCATCCAAAGTGATTGGTTTGGGGTGTACCGTTCGGTTCAGGGTCAGGGCTTACCCTAAACCCTAGCAAACCTAAAGGGTCATACCCACCCCTTTTTTAAGGTACCGAGTTTTTATGGTCAGGATATGCTATATAAAAAAGTGGGGGTAGGGTATGACCCTATAGGAATTCCAAATCTTGCACCCCCCAAACTCGAGAGACGACCTTGGGATTGACCTCGGCAGTGCTCAGGTTCCGAGGCATCATCATGGTTCCCTGTATCCAGAACTCCAGACCTTAAGATTAGGAAGTTCAGCATCGCCGAAAAGCTCAGGTTTAGAGCTCAGGGATTCGATTTCAGGCTTTACTATTTGGGAGGGAGCCCGAACTCAGACGTTAACCCCCTGAGTAGACCTTCGAAAATTTAGGGATAAGGATTTAGGCTTTGGGGGTTTGGGGGTTTTGGTGGTAGATATTTGGAACCTTCAGATCCATAAGGACTAAGAAGAGACTGAATCTGTGACCAGTGCTTTCGCCAACCTTTGGCGACAACACCTAGGGGCCTTAATAATTAGAAGAGGGTTTGGGGGTATATGATACTGTACTTATAATCAGGAACCCCCAAAACCCCTATTCTAATTAAGGCCCCTACATTAGCATGGTCTTGGGGCTCTCCTTTGTGTCAGGAGATCAGAGCAGGGACACGAATGATTACGAATTCCACTCTTCCGGGTTCCCAACTTCTTTCTAAGTCCCAATCATGCTGCGTTTCTTCATCCCAGGTGTAAGGTTCTGGGTTTAGGGTTTCGGGCTCAGGGCTTGGGGTTCAGGGTTTAGGGTTTCGGGCTTAGGGTTTAGGGTGGTTGAACTAACCAGATACATATAAGCGGAGGAAGCACTGGCTGGAAAGAGATACCAGCCGAGCTTGCCCAAGAGAAGCCTGCAGATGCCTGCTATACAGGTGTGAACCATTTTCAAAAGCATCCCTCCGCATTCCCTGTACAAGTCTGCTTTCGTAAACCCCAAACCTTCTGATAATTAAACCCTAAACCCTAAACCCTAAACCCTATAAACCCTAAACCCTAAACCCTAAACCCTAAACCCTTCCAATAGCCCGTAGTTCACGTATATAAATCCATTCAAACGAAGGTTCTCCTTCAAGTTTAAGCTAGTAGCCTACACCCTAAGCCTAAACCCTAAACCCCAAACTCAATGTATGTATGTATGTATATATATATATATATTCTCCTTATTGAAAGGAGTATTATATTAAGCCCTAAACCCTAAGCCCCAAACCAAAGGTATGTTCCTTCATTAAGGGATCGTTGGTCTGGGGCCTGGTTGCCTTCCTGAGCCCGTAGTACCAGAGGTCTGCCAGTCTAGGGTTGAGGGTTTAGGATTTAGGGGATTTAGGGTTTCGGGTTCGGAGTCTAGGATTTAGGGGTTTAATGGTTTAGGGGTTTAGGGTTTAGGGTCCAGGGTTTAGGATTTAGGATTTAGGATTCAGGGGTATAGGGTTTAGGGGTTTAGGGTTTAGGGTTTAGTGAGGATTGGGGGTTCGGGGGGCAGGGATTGGGGATTCAGTGGTAGTACTAGTTATTACGGTTAGTCTGGACAGCCCTCTGGGCTTTAGGAATTTTAGGACTTTTGGGATGGATTAATGAGGTGCAGCTTCAGCTGGACAAGGCGATCAAGAATTGGAAGGCACTTGGCTCACATTCCGTCAAGGGATACTATAGGGGCCTTAAGAATTAGAATAGGGTTGGCGGTATAATTATACTGTAATTATAATAAGGAACCCCCAAAACCCTGTTCTAATTATTACCCTAAACCCTAAACCTTGAACCCTAAACACTGAACCCTAAACCCTAAACCCTTTACCATAAACCCTAAAGTATCAAGGCCCCTGCATGAGGCGGATTGTGGAGTCGGTCCCCAAAAACGAATTGCATCTACCAACATCCCATACCAAGCCAAGCCGCACTTGAGAAAACAACAAATTTCCGCCGGTTACCAAAAAGCGAGCCGGACCTGGAACAAAAGCACAGCCAAGCCAAGCAAACCGAGCCACGACAGCTGGACCTAAGCAAGACACCTAAGCAAGAAACACCCTCCACCATGTCAACAGAGAGCGAGAGAGAGCCCTATCCAGTCCAGGGTTTGCGGCTTTTTGTTTTTAGCGTCTACATGTCTACAGCATACGAGGTCGATCTCGCAGGGAGCGAGCAAGAGTCAGAGGTGGCAAAGCTCGAGGAGGACCTTCCACGGGTAGAGGGTTTGGGTTTAGGGTTTAGGGTTTAGGGTTTAGGGTTTAGGGTTTAGGGTTTAGGGTTTAAGGTTTAGGGTCTTGGTTGGATTTCGCAAGGCTTCCACAATTGATAGACCCCCTAAGCCCAGCATCTTCAACCCTCAGCAGCGCCAGGGCGCCACGTTGGTGTTAAGGTTATAGCAAGTCAAAGGTTTACAGTTGATAAGGCTGTTTTCACCCTAAACCCTAAAGCTTAAACCCTAAACCCCTAAACCCTAAATTTCGATTGAGAGCAGGGTGCGGGCACCGGCGAGCATCAGGCAGTTCAAGGCTTCAACCCTTTACAGAACCCTAGACCCTGAACCCGAAACCCTAAACGCTAAACCCTAAACCCTGAACCCTAAACCCTAAACCCTAAACCCTGAACCCTAAACCCTAAACCCTAAACCGACTACCCTGCAGTAA
>CAJNDV010036345.1:6316-17799 GCA_905221635.1 Symbiodinium sp. CCMP2456
GTTTAGGGTGCAGGGTTTGGGGTTTTGGGCAATAGGGTTTAGGCGTCTAGGGGCCTTTACAATCAGAATAGGGTTTAGGGCTTAGGGACCTTTACCATTCGAATATGGTGGAACAGGGTTTTGGGGTACATAATACGATTATTATGAGTACTATTAGATTAGGACCCCCCGAATAGTATCGGCAATTGCGTAGCGGAGGATTTAAGGCTTAGGGTTTTCGGGTTCAGGGATTTCGGGCTTACGGGCTTTAAGGGTTTCAGGCTTTAGGGGTCTTAGGTCTAGGAAGTTCGTTCTGCAGCCGTGTAAGGTTTCAAAGTTGAGGGATTCACGGTAGCATTCCAAGTACCAGGAACCTCCAAGTACCCTCAAATTGGGGTTAAGGGTCTCAATTTAAGGGTAGGGCCGAATACACTAATAGAGTGTAGATGGAGGGTCTAGGTAAGCCCTTTCTCTGGTTGACTCAATGGTGCACTTCTTTCTCCCAGGCCCTCCCTAAAGCCAAAACGCTAAACTCCCCGACCCGATCTTCCAAATGAAAAAGGTCCAAGTCCAAGAAGATGTGGGATACTGATACCACCTGGTGCTGTAGTTTGGCTTCAGAGCCCTCCTGCATTTTTTGGATGAAGACTTTCAGTTTTCGGATTGTACGGCCTTGGGGCGTTGTTTCGGGTTCTGTCTTATGGATTCGCAAATCCTGTCAATCCTCCGCACACCGACGTCTTGGCCGAGGATCCCACCTTGGCCTCGAACCCTCGGCCCCCTTCTTCGAAAAAGAACCCTAAACCCTAAACTCCAAAACGCCTAAAGTGGGCCATGAAGGTTGAGGGTTTAGGGTTTAGGCTTTAGGGTTTAGGGCACAAAGCCAAAACCTTTGTTCCGGCCTTGTATGGGCGTCACATCTGCGCTGGCGCGGAGAATGACGAGAGTAACGGATACGCAGCCTGCAACAGCTCCCAAAGCCCTCGAACCACATGGCCCTAATATAGGGGCCTTAAAGATTAGAATAGGGTTTTGGGGCCCGTTATACTATATCTACGATATTACGGCACAGACCGTTGAGGACGGGGGTGATACCGTTATCTTTGCTACCATCCTAGGAATCCTACTGGTCTTATACACGGGCACTTGTATGTGTGTGATTCTTGTGTCAGCGTGAATGTGTGTGTGTGTGTGGCTGGGTGGTTTCGGGGTTTCATGCTAATTACGCCACTCTCGTGCAGCTATTAACCCCATTCGTGCACCTCCGGCGATTCGTCTTGCTGTATATGGGTTTAATGTTTAGGGTTTCGGGTTTAGGGATACCCTATCCCTAAACCTTAAAACCTAATCCCTAAACCTTAAAACCTAAACCCTAAAACCCTAAGGCCCTAAAAATTACACCTCCAAGCGCTACGGAGCTTGGCCTCCAACCCGCGCAACCTTCCTGCCCAAATGCATGCCGGTGAGTTGAGGATTTAGAATGACCCTGGGGTTTAGGATTACCTTGAACTACCGAAACCAACTTTTCGGTAGGGTCCCGATAAGTCCTGTATTAGGGCTCATCATAAGAACCCACGAAAAAAGTAGGTTATGGTAGTTTATGGTAGAGACATTTAGCTTCCAGAAGGGTACTGAACCTCCCGAAAAGCTGCAACCGCGCTCTAAAGCCCTGAACCCTAAACCCCTAAACCCAAATCCCAGACCCTGAACGCCAAACACCTAAACCCAAATCAAACACAACCAAAACCCCCAAACAACTCGACCCGAAAACCATATACACAACACATTCAACCCTAAACCCTAAACCCTAATCCCACCTGCCAGGCTCAGCAGCAGAAGACATGTCACATCTGTGCACTTCCCGGTGGCGCACATCGAGGGCCGCCATCGCCATGGCCCCAAGGGTTCCGAGTACCGAGCACCTATATTTAGGGTTTAGGGTTTAGGGTTCAGGGATTTAGGGTTTAGGGTTTAGGGTTTAGGGGTTTAGTGTTTAGGGCTTTTAGGTTTTAGGGGTTTAGTGTTTAGGGCTTTTAGGTTTTAGGGTTTAGGGGTTTAGGGTTTTCAGTTGAGAGCTTAGGATTGGGGTGTAGGGCTCAGGATATCGGCGATCAACCACACCCTTCCCCTGAAGGCCGGCCCTGCAATTACTGGTACAAGGTGCAAGGTTGAGGAGCTGCTTTAGCGGTCTGAGAAGTGGCCATAGCTTTCGACACCTTGCTGGAGATGTGTTCAAGTAATATCGTTGCTGGTTTCATGACCCAGGTCTCAAGTTGAAGGCAGCGATGCTTCTTATAGGCTGGGAGAAGGACTTACGCAAAAGGTGTATAGGGCTTCTACTTGAATCCGAGTACAGCATACTCAAACACGGCCCCACATGTCGCTCCTCTACTGGACAACTTCCTTCGCAGATCGCTTTGAAAAGAGGCTGCTTGCATCAAAGATCTAAGCTCTTTACGGATCGCCAAACCCAAATGCCCAAACACTGATGTAAATGTAGGCATTTTGAACATCGGCTAAGTCTTGTGGTCTTCGCGCTCACTGCTTCGCAGCGGACGGGCAGCCGTGCCTGCCTTCGCAGACATCACTTGCTGCAGACTCTTGGGATTTTCTGCATCAGTGTAGGGTTGAGGGTTGAGGCTTCGGGGAAGAATGTCTAGAAGTTGTCTAGAACCTGAAGCCTAACGCCTAGTCCGTGCAAGTCTTAGGCCCACCGCCCCCGACGGCCGGATCCGAAACCAGATCCTACACCCCGTTTCGGTAGGACATCAAGGGTTTATGTAGAGCTGAGGGACCAAAGTGGTTTAGGGTTTAGGGTTTAGGATTTAGGGTTTAGGGTTTAGGGTTTAGGGATTTAGGGTGCTTACAGGGTTTAGGGTTCGTGGTTTAGGATTTCCCTCAATCAAGCCCAATGGTTGACAGCTCGCAAGAAGGTGGCCTCATGCAGGCACAGGCTCGCGAATTGGAGCCGCCTCTCACATGGCTAGCTGGTCAATCTGGCGCTTGCAGCAACACTCCGTTTCCCGTGTGGTAACTGTAAGTGCAAGGAGAGTTTACTCAAGATCCAGTGTTTACAATTGGACTGCCGGAATGCTCATAATAACTCTGATCGGGTTTAATAGGGCTGCACGGTTCAATGTGTCAGGGGTTATAGGTGTGGTGCGGAGTTTTGCATGCCGCAGGGTTCGACAATTTGGGGATTGGCAGTAGCCTCAGTGGGAGTTTTGTCAGACGGCAGCATGAAGTGTTTTGACTGATTGAGGCCCTAATAACCGTAAACCGCTCTATCCCAAATCTAAAGTCAAGTCTCGACTGCAACTACTCAGCAAGTCTCAACTCAGTGCTGGCCCTACAAGAAACGGCGGGAACACCAAAAGAAAAAGCCTCTCAATGTCAAGCCCTGAACCGGTTTGTCCAAGACAGAACCCTAGAAAACCAAACCTTACCTATAGTCTCCATCGTAGTTCATTGTTGGGGCTCCCTTATAGGATCCTAAATATAGAACTGGTTTAACCAGAAAAAGGAACTACAATGGACACTATAGGTAAACCTTCCAAACCCCGTCCACGCATCCCTTAGACACAGAAGCCTCCACGATTCCAAGACGAAGCCCAAAAAGCTTTATCGAACGGTCCTGAGCACCTATATATGAAATACTGTACGAAATGCTTACCCAAACCATACTGCCATGATGGTACATCCTGCATTGTACCTTGCACTATGTTGGTACTAGGGCCTACCCATAGGCCGCATAGTAGTTCCTTTTTCGGATTATCTTACAGCGTTCTATTCATGAACCCCAAAAAGGAACTACTACGGGGCCTATGAGTAGGGCCTAGGGCCTAGAGATTGCAAGCTCAAGGCAAAGCCTCTCGCGGTCGCTCCACTTTCACTGGCTCGGCCTCGCCGGGATGGCCCGGAATCAAGTCGGACCCTCCAATCCTAATGGAGGAACGGTTTAGGGTTTAGGGGTTTAGGGTTGATTAAGAAACCCTGGGCCTTTATTCGGATTCTTAATATGAACTCTGATTTATTGGGGTTATAGGGCCAAGGTTTCTTAATCAGGTTCCTACATTATACTGTAGGGGCCTTATCAGATTGAATGTTTTCGGCGATCCCTCCAGTTCTGTCTTAAACTAATGCTTCAAACGAGCTTTAGTTAATTCTGAAAAAAAAACAAACGCGAGGTTCCACACTCGCGCCCCTCCTAAACCCTAAACCCTAAACCCTAAACGCTAAACCCTGAACCTCTCATACTAAAACACTAGAGCCCAGAGCCTCAGAAAGCCCGCCACTGTACAGGGAATATGGCTAGAGACAGCAACTTGTTGGAAAATGTCACTGGTATCTTGGCATCTTATAGCAACTCTTTAATCTTCCAACATCACGGTATCTTGTATCAAGTTCCTCAAGAATCAAGAAGAATTAAAATTCCTCTACCATACAAACCATCCCTGCAGGCACCACAACTTTTTTCATCACATAATTGCCGAGCTTCAACCCACGAAGCAACAAACTCTAAACCCTAAACCCCTAAACCCAAACCCCTTCAACCCCTAAACCCTAAACCCCTAAACCCCTAAACCCCAAAACCCCCAAACCCCTAAACCCCTAAACCCCTAAACCCCCTGTTTGAGCCGAGCCCTGGGCAGGCATGGGCTCCTTCCGAGGTTCGACCTCAAGAGATTTCCTATAAGAAATGCAGTTTAGGGTTTAGGGTTGAGTTTTTAGGGTTTAAGGTTTAGCGTTTAGGGTTTAGGATTTTCTCGATCTGCTCTAGGAAAAAACCCTAAAGCCTCCTGAAGCTTCTAGGGTTTGGGGTTTAGTTTCTGAGAATCATTATAATATAGAATCACTATAATACAGGGGCCTTAATCCATTATACTGTAAATACAATAAGGAACCCCAAACATAGTGTTGGCAATTATTTAGGCCTCTATAGCATTTTCTCGATATGTTCTACGAAAAAACTCTATTGTCCATCTATGTCACAGGAAAGCCTGTGTTTTCTCTGAGTTTTAGTTGGGAAGTAGGAAAGCTTTAATAACCAGTCTTTTCGTTATGCTTTCCTGAGAAATGTTCCAGTTTCTCTTTATTCTCATAGAACCTCCATCTTCTTCTTGACTTAATTTCATACTATTCCAGATATAACAGTACTAACAGTGATAACGGTGGGAATATGAATAGAGTAGCAGTTGTAACAGTAGTAGTAAGTAGAGAAGCTACTTTCATACTATTCCAGATAGAACAGTACTAACAGTAATAACAGTGGGAATACTAATGGCAGTAGCAGTAGTAGCAGTAGTGGTAGAGCAGTTAGGAAACCACTTTCTTGTAAGGAGTTCCCGGCTGGCCTTCAAAGCCACCAGAAACAGTCGTGACTACGATCCTTATCAACCAAATAGGGGAAATCTACGTATGCCAGTGCCATACCATAGAATTACCATGTAGGCCCTGGTACGGAACACAATACCCTGCTTTCCCACCGGGATCTTGGCTGGCTCTGGTTCTTTCTGAGGCTCGGCCTAGCAGGCATTGCAAGGCTTCGGTTTTAGGCACTGTTGGGCGTGTGCGGCGTTAGGGGCGTGTACTGTTGTTGTTGTTGTTGTTGTTGTTGTTGTTGTTGGCGTTTCAGGGCGTACAGGTTGTTGGGGTCTTGTGGGCGAGATGAGGGCTAATGGGGCTAGGATTTGCGATGGTCTTGTAAACCTTACGTGCAGCATTTATAGGTTTTGCAGTTCAGCTTAAGGGTTTCAGCGATGTATCGGGCTTTTCGGATTTAGGGTCATGGGGTCTGAGGTTAAGGTTTGTCGCTGGTTTAGGGCTTAGGGTTTAGTGCTTTAGGGCTTGGGGTTACGGTTTAGGGGTTAGGGTTCAGGGTTGTTTTCTCCAGAGGGACAAGAGGAGGGCAAGACATGTCGAAGCTGAGCTTGCCATTCCCTAACCCCCCAGGTACCTACTATAAAGGGCCCTAGGGGCTCTAGTACCCTATATAGTAGGTACCTGGAGGGGTTAGGGATTATGAAGGTTCGACGAGCTCCTACAACACATCCCGAGATGCTACGAACAGAACCATGTGCAAGCTTCGGACTTGGCTTTTTTCAAGCGCATGCAGCCATGTCTACCCCCCAAAAGCGGGGCTAAAATCTCGACCGAAGGTGGGGGGTTTCCGAAACTAAGGGACCCCAATATAGCACCCTAAATCGTAGGATCCTTATTATAAGGCCCCTTGTTTTCGGAAACTCCCATATGAACCCAGAAACCGAGGTCTGAAACCCGGAATAAAGACCAGCTCAAAAGGGCATCGGTGGACGGCGACCCTCAGTGGGGACAGAGCTTTTCCACAAACCCGGGGAGGTTTTGGCTTAGAGGTTTAGGGTTTAGGGTTTAGGGGTTTAGGGTTTAGGGTTTAGGGGTTTAGGGGTTTAGGGGTTTAGGGGTTTAGGGGATGAGGGCTTTAGGGTTTTTAGGGTTTAGGGTTTAGGGGTTTAGGGTTTAGGGTTTAGGGGTTTAGGGTTTAGGGTTTAGGGGTTTAGGGTTTAGGGCCTCCCCAAAAACCTCCAATGGCACCACAGTCTGCAGAGGGCGCTGGGGCCTCGGTGTTTGGCTCTGCGACTTGCGCCGATGGTTCCTGCAGGCAACGGCAGAAATCCGAGGTGGAGACGAAACACGAAAGTGAGTTGAAGGATCCCGCAACGGCTGCAAGCTCTGAACCCTCAAGCTGTGGAAAGCCTCTTAGTGCGGTGCTGTTTCAGGCCCAAACTGAAGCAACAAGCTTGAGATAGCAAAAACAAAATGAACGGGAAAAGACATCGCCCCAAACCCAAAAAACAAACTCAGCCCGTAAACCCTAAACCCTGACAAACATGTTCCTAAACCCTAAACCCTAAACCCTAAACCCTAAACCCTGTAGAAATGGTTCCACAGAAGCCCACAGCCTGCGTGGCTGGTACTTCGCTGGCACTCTGAAGCTTGTCCAAAGCGGCTTCCTCCTCGAAGCGCATTGGAAGGTGGGTTTAGGGTTTAGGGGTTTAGGGTGTGGTTTCAGGGTTTAGGAATGAAGGTGTGGTTTCAGGGTTTAGGGTTGAAGGTGTGGTTTCAGGGTTTAGGGTTTAAGGCTTGGTTTCAGGGTGTTGGGGTTTAAGGTTTGGTTTCAGGGTAGGTGGTCGGGGGAAAGCACAGCCTAAACAACTAATATTTTGTGTATACATATGTTGGTGTATATATATATATATATACATATATATATATATATATGCATTTATGATTATATAAGCCAGAGATGCTACGGGTACGTCGTAACTGTGATAGCCGGTTTAGTAGACAAACTACGGCGTACTTGTTGCTTGGGCTTAGCTTGTGCACGCAACCTCCTGCAGGCTGCAAGACATGGTGTAATGACAGGTTCCCTGGTGTAAGGCAGTTGCTTTAAATATACGTTCTTGCTTGCAGAGATCATACAAAACACCACGAGCCATCCCTACATGACTTTGTTCATGAAGGAGACTTGTCAGGTGGCTCCGTTCAGCTTACCGATCCGGCTCTCCTTGAGAAGTGGTGGGAACCGAAGATGCTGCCAAGCCTACATCCACGGATGCAGCCCTAAACCCTAAACCCTAAACATGCATGCTTAACAGCTGGTCATAGCGCGCATAGAGCGCGTGGATCTCCACCCCACCGTCTGATTGATTCCCGGAAGTAGAAGGCATTCTTTGGGGTTTAGGGTTTAGGCTTCCTCTGCCAGAGCTCATCCTGCAGCCGAGAACCGAAAGCATCCGCACAACCCCAAAGGGTTTAGGGTTTAGGGAACCCCTAACCCAACACTCACAATCACCCGAAAGCCCTTTAAGAAAACAAGGTGGGGGAGGACCTGTGTAGGGATGGGCCAACACATCCCTTACACATCCCTTCATGTACAAGGAACTAAGAAAGGTGCCTACCTTTTGGCTTTTCCCAGGGCCGGTATGTTGAAAAAACTAGCACGTCCTAAGCCCTTCATCACAAAAACCCTGAACCACCGAAGGCCCGAAACGCATGAGAACCGCCTTAAACCTCCACTAGCCCAACAAAAACCCACCATGAAATCACAAAACGTGCTGAAAACCATGCACAATCCTTGCAAACGCCCTTTCCGAAGAACCTTCTTAAGGCCATTTAACAACCTCGAAGAACCACCGTGAAAGAAAAAAAACACCCTAAACCTTAAACCGCAAACCTTGAACCTGAAACCCTAAACCCTAAACCCTTTAAAGCCACTGCAGCCTAAACCCCAAACCTTAAACCTGAAACCCTAAGCCTGTAACGCCACTAAAGCCTGAACCCTGAGCTTCGCATGAATCCTGCAATCTTTCGAACTCTTTCAGCATCTCTGGATCCTCCGCGGAAGAACCTGTAGGGTTGCGGCTTTTTGGAGTGGTTTAGGGTTTAGGGACTACCTATAGGGTCATACCTTACCCCTTTTTAAGGTACCTAGTTTTATGGTTAGCAGGTGCTATAAAAAAACAGGTACCCTAAAAGAGGGGTAGGGTATGACCCTATAGGTAGCTACATAGGGTTTAGGGTTTAGTGTTCCGGTCTTTAGGGTTTTGGGATTCAGGGTTCGAGGTTCAGCGTGGAGTGCCATGGCAAAACGTGTTACCCTCATACTAAACCCCCACCCCGGCAAACCCGAATACTATAGCTGTTGTAGAAGCCTGAACAACTAAACTAGGGTTTGAAAGTTTGGGTTTTCAATAAAACCCTAAACCCTAAACCCAAAACCCTAAACTTTTTGTGGGAACCTTGTTGGGGATATCAGACCCATACACTGCCCCAAACAGCAACTCAGCCCAAGCGTGGCTTAAGGGCTCCAGCGGATAGAGATGAGCTAAGCTTTGAATATCCGGCGATCAGACTGTAGGTTCGGCATAAAAGCCTCAGGGGGTCCAGGATGTGCACTCCATCTGACAGTACGGTTGATGGACAAAATCCTGCATGAACTTATATACCTAAACTATGGGATTTATGGTACTATGCTATATTTGGGTCATGCAGAATTTTGTCCATCAACAGTATCGGCCATCTCCGGGCACGAAGCAAGTTCACGAGTTCACCACGCAAGGAGGGTTTCTTGGCGTTGTTAGTTTTGATTCCTCTCAGTGCTCCATATATAGTGTCATCTCACGTCCCCTGCCCTTAACACAAATCTTAAACATAGACCGCTCATTCAGCGATACTAGGGATTCCCAAAGCGGAAGTCTGAATATGCCTCAATCAAGACTAGAGTCGTGCCTTGCGCGGAGAGCATCGCTTGGATCTCTTGCTGAGCGTCCATAACCTTAGCCCACTAAGCCTCTGCCCGTGAAAGTCTTTGAGCCCCCCAAAGAAATTAAAAAACAACAACCTGAAACCTAAACCCCATACAGTTGAAATCTACGCCCTCCGTTGCCAAACCATGCACGTGAGCGCCGTGGGAATACTCTAGACAAAAACACTGGTTCATGTAACAAAATGGAAGAAACAGACACAAATAAGATAAACACTTCTTGAACATACTCCCTGCAAAACTAAACATTAAACATCTTACTAAAGATTCTCGCTGCAGAGAGCCTCAAGTGGCTTGAAGACTTTCTCCTTTGTGTTCTCGTTGCATCGGGGCGGTTTTTCCGGGGCCGTTGGGGCACAGGGTTCAGAGACGTTACGATTTTGGGCACTCGCATGGTGTGAGATGGCTTCTTGCGAGATACCCCCCCACTGGTGGGCACTGATAGCACGTTAACTACTTCGCCCACCACTACTTGGACAGTATTCGTACAAGTAGTAGGAGCGGGAGGTGGTAGTATACAGTACACTCATTGGCGCAAGCACAGCAACACAAGCCCTGCACAAACTTTACGCCGGACGTCTTAAGCCAAACGCAGCCAGGAGCCGCAATTCCTCAGCCGTTGCTCCCTAAACCGTTTCCCTAAACTATCAGCCCCGAGTTAATAACCCCCCCCCCCCCCAAGCGTGAAACCTACACCCTAATTAAAAACGTATGCCCGGGCTTCTGGCATCTTCATGTTCTCCCAACAAGCGCTGAACTTGGTCCACGCCTCTTGGCCCAGGATCGTGTTGAGGGTCTATAGCGCCTATAGGGTTTAGGGTTCTCAGTCTCGGCCTGTGAGTTCGAAACAAGTTGGGTTTAGGACACCTTTGCTAACTATGCTATCGGAGCGTTACAGCTACGGTTCTGGCTTTCGGGTTCATGTCTTTAGGTTGTGTGTGGTTTATTATGGGATCCTTAAGGGAGGGTGGTTCAAGCGGGGAGGGTCCTAGGGATCCTTAGGGAGCTTTAGGGAACCTAAGGGAGCCCTAGGGAGAATTGGGGATTATTGGGTTATATACCCCTCTTCGAACCCCCTTGCTTAAGGATCACGTAAGTTGAGGGCCGAAGGCTCAGGCCTCAGGGTTGCGCTGTGCGTGCTTTACGGTAGCTCTGGGGCTTAGAGTCAGAGGTATGTGTATGCACTGCACCCCTGCCGCATTTCTAGCTCAGAAGCTTACAGGGTTCGTGCTGCTATCCGAAACCCTAAACCCTAAACCCCGAAGCCCTAAACCCTGAACCCCGAAACCCTAAAATGCCGACACCTGGGCCCGATTTTTGAGCCACGAGCCCCAAGCTCAACAACGTCATCCCTGCAATAAACGCTCGGAGCTGCAAACACTCCTAGACACCCGCATCTACCCTCCGATGTACCCTACATACTCATGAGGACCATAAGAAAACCTAAACCCTAAAACCTAAAACAACCCTACATACCCATAAGAACCACAAGCAGGAGTTCGGATCATGGGGACCCTTGGAAACATGGACCTGACCCTCTCAACAGGGCCCTTTTTAAGAGAGCCATCAGTAGGGTTAAGAAGCGTCCCCTGCAAGAGGTCTCCGTAACACTACCTAGGACGCCAAACCCTAAACCCTAAAACCTTAAACCCTAAACCCTAAACCTTAAACCCCAAACCTTAAACCTTAAACCCCAAACCTTAAACCTTAAACCCTAAACCCTAAATAAGGGCTCCATTCAAGGGGAGTTGGGGGTGGGAGCCCTGGCTAAACTCGCAACCTTCGCGTTCCGTTCCCTCAACAGTTTCCGGGTACTCGATGCCCTAAACCCCAGACCCAATATGCTTAGGGTTTAGGGTTTACAACGCTGTTCGGGTGGAGTTTTGGTCAAGGTCCGAGCCTACAAAACCCCAAGAAATTCAAGTTGTTGTGAGCTTTTAGACAACAGGGGCTCCTCATCAGAAATCCTAAAAGGCTCTGATACAGTAGGATCGCGTTTGCAAGTACCCCTCAAAAGAGACGCTCCATGTCCTGAACCAACAAACCCTGGACACAGTTGCCTCCGATGTCCTTTTGGATCCGCTTCATCATGGCCTTAGCACAGGATTGAAGGCTTTCCTGCAAAGAACTTTAGGGTTCAGTGGCTGTTGAGTGGGAAATTTGGTGCTTTCTCCTACCTACATCCTAAACCCTAAACCCT
>CAJNDV010036347.1:11494-22838 GCA_905221635.1 Symbiodinium sp. CCMP2456
ACCCCCCCCCCCCCCCCGGGCGCGAACCCAAAAACCCACATCCTACACCTCATACCTGCCCTAAACCTACTACGCCGTCCTGGCGTCTGCGGATGATGCTATTCAAGGTCTACCTGGCTAATCGTCGAGAGATGTACAGAGCCCATGAAAAGAAAGTGATGGCCGAAAAACCGTCTAATTTTGTCTTGTTATTTGTGTTTGGGGTTTGGTGGTTTCAGGGTCTAAGGCTTTTCTGGTGTGGGGCTTTCAGGTTGCAGGTTTTCGGATGTGTTGAGCTAGAGATTGTCAATTTTCCTTCCCCACCCGTAAGCTTTCAACGCCCCAGACGCCTCACCTTCCCCCCCTCGTCAGACAGGTAAAATGCACAACCTAGACCCAAGAATTCTGGACGCTCCCCCCCTCGCGGTAAACCCTACATCCTAAAACCCCTCATCAACGCCCGATACACCCTCTTAACTCCCACACCGCAAAACTAAACCCCTCAAACCCTAAATCGCAAGAATCCCTTCTGCAGGCTACCCTGGCCGACCTCCTCCAACAGCAGGAGGAGGACAGACCGGCCAAAGAACTGCAATGGATGATCTTCAACAGCTTTTGAAGGGCTTTAGGCTCTAGAGGTATTCAAAAAGAGGCTTTCAAGGTAGTGGTAGAGAAGGGATATAGGCGGGCCTGGGATCTATTGTTTAGGGTTCAGGGTCCGTGTTTGGGTTCAGGTTGTAGAACTTCATTGAGGCCTTCAAACGACCTTGGGTTAGCCTAAAAGCCAGAATTAGTTCAACTATCCCCGGTCGCGAACATGCGAACCCTGATGAAACCCCATGGAGCCCTTGTGAAGCCCCATCGTCAAGCCCTGCTTAAGCTTCATACAAAATAGGGGACGCTTGTGAACACCCTGCCCTCTATAGGGCACCTTATGCGAGACTCCAGAACCCTTACCTTAACAAATCCCTGGTAAAACCTTTGCGGGATTGTGTAAGACCTTTTCACGAAGCCCTAAGTCCCTAAACCCTATACATCGAAAACCTGTAAGCCCAAATCTGAAACCGCGAGCCCTAAACCCGAGACCCTTTTGCAGTCTATTTGTAACCCAAAACCCAAAACCCCTCTAAAGTCGAAGTCCAACAGTTGGAAACCCCATAGCCTCAATCCCTAAGAGTAACCTTAACCCACCAGAACCGACTTTTTGTAGATTCCTTATATCCCATATTTGGGTTTATAATAAGAACCTACAAAAAAGTGGGTTTTGGTAGGTTAAGAAATGTATAGGGAATCCCAGCACTATTTGTCTTTAATCCGGTTTCCAGCTTTTTGGGTTTTACTATAAAGTCTCTTTTGATTTTTGGGGAAGCCTTATAGAAGCCCTATATACCCTAAACTCCCCACCTGTAGTTTCCTTTAAACCCTAAACCCCTAAACCCTAAACCCTAAACCCTAAACCCTAAACCCTAAACCCTAAACCCTAAACCCTAAACCCTAAACCCTAAACCCTAAACCCTAAACCTCAATTCCTTTAACTAAAGTCTCCTTTGATTTTTGCGCAGGTCGCCCTGCTTGGGCTTGCTGCTCTGGAGCTCCAGAACATCCATGCGGCGGGCCCGGTGGCGCAGGTCCTCCCAGGTTTAGGGTTTAGGGTTTAGGGTTTAGGGTGGCGCAGGCCCTCCCACCAAAGGGGGGGGGGCTAGGGTTCAGGGTTTGGGGTCCCAATTTGGGGTTTAGGGCTTCGGGTTTGCAGGGTTAGGGGTTTAGGGTTTAGGGTTTAGGGTTTAGGGTGGCGCAGGCCCTCCCACCAAAGGGGGGGGGGGCTAGGGTTCAGGGTTTGGGGTCCCAATTTGGGGTTGAGGGCTTAGGGTTTGCAGGGTTAGGGGTTTAGGGTTTAGGGTTTAGGGTTTAGGGTTTAGGGTTTAGGGGCTTCGGGTTTCTAGGGCTGAGCGCTTTGGCTCTTCGGGACTTCAGGTTCTTGGGGCTTAGGGCGCTGTTCTGGTCTGGAGCTTTGAGGCGTTGAGGGCTTCAGGGCTTCAGGCTTTAAGGATTTTAGAGGTTAGGCGTTTCAGGTTTTGCGGCTTTAAACTTTCGGGCTTGAGCCCCTTGACTACGACTGCCTATTTTTTTTTTGCGACCAGAAGCAAGGCCTTGATCAGTCCTGTCTGCCTGAAGCCCTGAATGTAACGCCTTAAACCTTGCATCCCCGGACCACCCTTGTAGCAATTCTAGACGCTTCGCGTCGCTCTTAAGCCGGGGGTGGGACATGGGGAGAGAGGTCAGAGGGGAACCTTTAACTGCTTCGGCCGAGACGGGTTAGCATAATATGTTTGAGATGTTGCTTTCAGTTTGCTTATATAGGGTGCTTCACCCCTCTACAAGTCCCTGAAAGTATTGACCCTTACCCGCCTTCGCGCGGCTAATCGAGATTTTGACAAGGGTCGAGGAGCCTTCGAACAGCGCACAGTATTTTGCGGGTTCCATGGTAGTTCGGTCTCTAGGATCTCGAACCATTAGTCATAGAATCTAGTACCGTAGAGAGTACAGTAGGATACACCTCTGATGAATACACCCGTCGCTCAACAGATAATTACTGTACTATGGATCCTCCATAGAATGGGGGGTATTACTCAGCGGTCCACTTTACCCTTGTACAGCCTACCTAGTTTTTGGAAGAGGGTTCAACCTCCCCATATAGTTCAGGATGCTTTAGAGATTGCAGGATTCTGTCCAGCAGCCATACGAGCCCCGTCATTCGAAGGCGGCCGAGTCGATCCGTCTGGCATCCCGTTGCGTCCCCAGCCGTCGGGACAAGAGTCTAGGTTTTGAAGGTATGAGAACATGGAGGGTCGAAGGTCTATTTGGGTAGTTTTCTTAGTTAGGCTCCCTTTTGGGGTCCTTTTTATAAGGGCGTCCCTACTATAAATTGGGGACCTAAAAAGGGACCCTAATTTAAAGAACTACTCATTTAGGTTTGAGGGATTCAGGGTTCGCGGTTTAGGGCTTTGGGGTTCTGGTTTGTGACCTCTTAGGATCAGTGCGGCTTGTCGAGCTGCAGGGAGATGGACTCGAGTTTCGGGTTCGGTGTTTAGGGGTTCTAGGGTTTTGGGATCTTTTTTTGGGGGGTGAGCCTGTCGGAGACGTGTTTTGCATTTCGTTTAGCTGCGCACGCGCTGCGTGGAATCCTTCGGCCGTTCTCAGAGCGCCGAATCCGAGGCCCCTTCCGCCGTCCCCGCCTTCCGAGTTCCGCGGCGCATCCGCCATGCCCCAGCAGCCCGAAGCAAAATATCTCCATGAGCTGACCGAAGTCCCGGCCAGCTGGCGCCTCACGACCGTCATCGATGCCTTCCTCGACTTGGCTGTTTGGAAGGAAGGTCATGCTCCTTCGGACCGAGCTCGCGAGGCGGTGAGCCGGCGGCTGGTGGAGTTGTGGGCCGCGCAG
Organism: Symbiodinium sp. CCMP2456; assembly: GCA_905221635.1. Lineage (NCBI taxonomy): Eukaryota > Dinophyceae > Suessiales > Symbiodiniaceae > Symbiodinium > Symbiodinium sp. CCMP2456. The sequence goes on from CAJNDV010036347.1 coordinate 14,916, forward strand.
CCGGCGGAGGGGGAGGTCTGGCTCCAGCGGTGCCGGGAGCTCTACGCCAAAGAGCTCGCATGCAAGGTGACGAGGCCGGAGCTGCTCAGCGAGGCGCTGCTCCAGCACGGCGCGGCCGAGTTCGACAAGTATGGGCGGGGCCACTGGCGCTTCTCCGAGGCCGGGCTGCTGCGAGGAGCGCCGTGCGGCTCAGCAGCAGAGCGGGAGCGCTTGGCGGCTAACTACCTGCAGAGGAGTCCCTACATCCGCAATCGCTGCGAGGAGCTCGCGGAGCGGCTCGTGGAGGCGGAGAGCCCGGAGACGGCGCGGAAGCGGCAGAAGCTCGAGGAGGAGACCACCGAGCGCCGGCGCCTCGAAGCGGAGCTCCAACAATCGCAGGAGGAGGGCCGGGAGCTCAGAAATCGTCTGGCTGTGGCGGAGGCGCAGGTGCGCAGTGCGCAAAGCGAGAGTGCAGGTCTCAAAGAGCAGCGCGTTGCAGCTGCGGAGTCAGCCGTGGCGGAGATACGGAAGGAGCTCGGGCAGCTGCAGGACGAGCATGGCAAGTGCCAGGAGCGTTGTGAGGAGCTCCTGACTCGGTTGGAGGCAGAAGCTTCCAAGCATGCAGCTACGAAGGAGCGTCTCTCACAAGCCGAAGCCGATGCTGCGGAAAGGAGGATGGAGGTGGAGCGGCTGCAAGAAGAGAGTCGCAGCTACCAGGCAGAGACTTTCCTTTCGGCAGGCGATGCGGGGAGCGAAGCGGAGCTGCTGCTCCAGAAGGCGGTGTTCCAAGACCGCTGCGACCAGCTTCGGCAGCAGCTTTCGAAAGCAGAGGCCGAGAGATCGGTAATGCTCGGTCAGATGCAAGTTTTGTGGGAAGAGAAGGGCATGTACAAGGAACGCGCTCGTGAGCTGGAGAAGCAGCTTCTTGAGGTGAAGCAGTCCCATCATCTCAACTCCGGTCACACCCCGCATTGCCAAGCTCCTGTCGACGAAGCCTCCAACAGCCAGGAACCAGATCTTGCCGAGCAGCTGGGGTACAGCTTCGTGGATGACGACGGCACATCCTCTTCGGTCTTGAGCCGCTCCTCTTGGTTCTCTGTGAAGCCAGACTCGGTGCAACCTCACTGCTTTATGGTCGATGCCATCTTCAAGACGCGCAGCTTCGGGGCGGACTTCTTCTTGATGGGAAGAGACCTCAAGAAAGGTTCGCAGGTGGTGGCTGGAGATGACGCGTCTATCCTGGAGGTGGCCAAGACGCCGGAGATCTGCGAAGCCAGCGAGGTTGTGGAGTTGCAGGCGGGCACTGCAACCTTGCGGGTGACTGCAGACCACTTGGTGCAGGTCGCCGACCCAAAGGGCGAGGCGGCGGAGAGCCTCTACCTTGCGGCTGGCCAGCTGAAGGTGGGCGACCTGGTCATGCTCGACTCCGGCGACGTGGCGGCCCTCAGCAGCGTCGTCCTTCGGCGTGAGGCCTGTCAGGTGCTGAAGATCGTTTTTGAGCCCTGCATGCCCGTGGCCGTCTTCTCTCGCCCCACCTGCATCCTCAGCCTGGGCCACAAGAAGAAGCGGCCCATTCGTCGTGGTGGACGAAGCCGGGAAGGCCCGTCTCCTTCAGATAACAGCATGGACGGCGGAGTTTCTGTCCCCATCACGGCGGGTGAGTACATGGACTAGGCCCTTGGTTGATGATGTGTATAGATGGGCCCGAAACATCCCCCTATTGCAGTTTTTGCGAATTCACGGACTCCGGTGATGTGTGGTCAAGGAGGTCAGCGCACCGCCACCTAGGCATGTCTGTGCCAGACACTTCTTGGCTTGTCGCTGGATTCGCTCGAGTGTGCAGCGCACGTGACCCCCACTTTACATGATCCAACTCGTCATGGAAGCCGATGGTATCATGTTGTAACCGTTTTGCGGACGCTGAGGCGTGGGTGTGCAGAAGAAGGTTAGCCGCACGAAGCACCGATGTTTAGTGGGGGTTGCTGTGCCAGCAGAAGAGCTCGTGGCAGTTGAGTCTGCGCAGAAGCCTGCAGTCCCGAGAGCTTCCATCCAGATCCAGGTTTAGGTTGGACCGCTCGCACGTCAAAATGTCGAGGAGCTTGTCGCATCAGCGGTCGTGCTTTGGTTGTTCTTCTGTTCGCGAGGGCTCCGGATTTTTTCAGCTGTTGCTTCAGGATTTAGGCCTGGGATTTCGGGATTAATCATTGACTAACCACTGGTTGTATGACTTTGTGACTCTAGGCATTGATCCTCTGGCTAAGGCCCTGGCCCTTCAAGACAGGGGGGGTTTATGAATCAGGCATCCCCTAAACCCTAAACCCTAAACCCCTAAACCCCTAACCCCCTAAACCCCTAAACCCTAAACCCCTAAACCCTAAATCTACACACGTCATCAGCAGCTTTTAGGGGTTGTGGTCCCGGCTCAGTGGTTGAGGCTTGGGGTTTAGGCCTTGGCAGATCCCGAGCCCTCTTGCGGTATAGTGGCCTTCAAGAGTCAATGAAGAAACCCTAAACCCTAAACCCTAAACCTTCTAGAGTCAATGAAGCTTCGTTTTAAAGTTAGAATCGGTTTTGGGATATGTTATATTTTTTGACTGCTGACAGGTGGACTATAAAATAAAGGGAATGTTGTTAGGAAGTTTTGGGCAACGTCAGGGTTTGATAGGGATGAAGCCAGGCCATGACCCCAGGCAAGGAACGTTCAGCTGTGCGGTTTACCGTTTAGGGTTGACTCCTCTAATGTAGGGGCCTAAACAATTGCCTATACTATTTTGGGGGTTCCTTATTATAACTATAGTACAATGGGCCCCAGAAACCCAATTCTAATTATGAAGGCCCTTATATTATCTACATCCAAGGCCCTGTTGAAGACATTGCGGAGGACCGCAACCGCTGTGGGCAGTGTGGGGTATGGACGATCCATATGTGTATGTATGTATATATGTTATAACATGCTGTTGCATCATGTTTCATTGTGATGGGGAAAGCTACACATGCTTACTTACTTCAATGTGAACATCAGTTCTCTCACAGGGGAGTGCGTCGGGAAGGATCTTCATCTGTGGAGGAGTTTGTGCTTCGGGCAGTCTTGATGGTGGCTCAGGATCCGAGCTACGAGCTCATCCCCAATCCTACCTTGTCTTAGATTGTATGGGTAGCTTTCTAAATTAGGGTCCCTTTTGGGGTCCTTTTTATAAGGGTGCCGTACTACATTGGGGGACCCAAAAGGGACCCTCATTTGGAGAACTGCACATATTAGTTGGATTATGATCATGATTCTCATTCGTCATGAAGCGTGCAATTTCTAGATCTCCAGAACATAGCCGCCCTGACGAGCCTTGAACCGCAAACACCAGCCATTGAATGCCCCCGAATCGACCCCTACAGATCCTACATAGCTGCGCATGCCGAAACCCATCGCGTACCAATATTTCCGATTTGTGCATGTGGGGGCGTCCGGGTGGATGTGTGCATACACGCACGCATGATTCGATCCCTGCACATACACACGCACATTTTGCACACGTCGCCGCGTGTAGATTGTATGCACAACTTAGACACCAGCAGGTTTCAATTATCTATTCTGGCATCCTGAACCCAATTCCCGGAATTGCCAAATGCCCTACCCTAAACCCTAAACCCTAAACCGTAAACCCTAAACCCTAAACCTAAACCCTAAACCCTAAGCCCTGTACCTAAAGCTGCAAGCCCTAAACCTCCCAACACGGCACTCTTATCCCGACAGGACCAAAGCCATCAACCGTAACGTAGGAATATACGGGCCTGAATAATTTCTACAAGGATTTTGGGGCCCAGTGTACTATATCTATAGTAAGGAGCCCCCAAAATAGTTTTGGTAATTATACAGGACTTTAGATATTCATCCATGCAATACATCCTCCGTTGCCTCACGACGACAACCCCAATCTCCAAACCCTACTGTAAACCCTAAATCCCAAACCCCAAACTCTAAACCACATTCTAAGCCTTACAGTAAATCCCAAACCCCAAACTCTAAACCACATTCTATGCCCTATATTCGGTAAGGCCCAAAACACCAACCTCTAAACCCTGGGCCTTGCAATAAATCCTATGCCCCAAGAACCCTGGGCCGCAGGAGTTGCAACTGCCATCCTCCACTGTCTTAGCGCTCCAAAAATCCGGCGATCTCGCCGCACTGGCGGACGAGATCTACAGGGCGCAGGCCCCCCCGCAATCTCGGATGTCGGGTTTTTGAGTTCACTGGGATTCATTCAGTTACCATAAGGCTGAGGGTTCCGGATTCAGAGTTTAAGAGTTTCGGGTTTGGGGCTTACTAGTGTTCTTGGGGTTAGGGTTAACCCTAAACTCTAAGCCTTAAGCCCCAAACCCTAGCCCTAAAGCTCCAAAACTCTATAAACACTGAAGCCTGCAACCCTGAGCCCGAAGCCCCGAATACGTGGACCACTGCCATCCGCCATGACACGCTCCCCTTGCCGCCCTGGTGGAGGCCCTTGGGATCCCTCAGGGAGCTTGGTGTCCCGGCCGATTTCCAGTTGAGGGTAGCAGTAGCAGTTTCAGTAGCAGCAGTCGTCGTCGTCGTCGTCGTCGTCGTCGTAGTAGTAGTAGTAGTAGTAGTAGTAGTGGTGGTACTACCAGAGGTAGTAGTAGCAGCAACAGTACGAAGGAAGAGGTGCGAACAGGATTCTGACGAAGGGGTCGTAATGTTTGTTAATACTAGTCCCTTAATATGGTCCCCATTCTAGCTAGAGTATGATCCGTGATATATACCCAATAGCCAGTTCTAGTTACTAAGAGTAAACATGTCTTTTGTCCTCTTCGCCCGATGCCCCGAGGCTTGCCAAGAGCTTGCAGCGAAAGAACAACACCTTTCTGCTCGGAGCCCTTTGGCCTTTCTGTGATATGGAAGGGTTCCTTTCGGGGTTCCTGACCCTAGACCCTAAACCCTCTGTGGGTGTTCCTTTATAAAGGGTTCTCACAGGGCTACGATGAGCGTTTTGTCCGGGCTTACAGTTCATCTGAATGGTTACCCATGCTATTCAGGGTTCCTTCATATGGTTATACTCGAATATGCCCCAAGATCTAAGTGGGATACACGTGATTCTTATGGAGATTCGCTTCTAAAAGCCGGGCAAGGCTGGTAAGGTGACCTCAAGCTCAAAATTGACGTGCCGTTTTGTTTATATGTGCGGTTAACAGGGATCTCATGAGGCCTTTAAAGGCAAATCTAGGCAAAAGGTTTGATGAGGTAGAGTTCTCCTTTCTTGACCTCCGGGGTCTCGTCGTTTCGGATGTTAGTTAGGACCAACCCGCAGCTCTCAGCCCCCAAAGCCGAACACTAGCGGCACTTGTTCAGTGGTAGGGTTTGGTGAAGAGGCACCATGGTCTGAATCATTAGGATTTAGGGTTTAGGGTTTAGGGTTTAGGGATTATTGTGATCAGAAGTATCTCACCCCAAAGCCCTATTCCAAGTTTCAGAGATCCCAGTCGGAAGAGCCACGCCACGATCCAAGGCCAAGGCAGCATTTCTGCACAGCCCTCTCCTCAGCAATCGGCGAGCGGTGGTCGCTGTTGTGCAGTTCATGGGGCCTAAGGGCCTTGTAGGGTTTTTGCCTAGGGGTTTTTATTGGGTTTTGTAGTTGTTTTTAAATGAGGGTCTATGGGGCGACAAAAGGTTGTCTCACAAGAGACTTTGGAGCTAGGGATCTGTGGTGCTTTAGGGTTTATGTTTCAGAGCTATTTTTGGTCAAGTTTCAGAGCTTCAGGGTTCAGTATGGTCAATCATTCAGGGGCAGAGCATTCAGGCTTTGTTGATTTCTGGCTGGCCCTTGCGCACTAGCCCTCAATCCCTAAACCCCGAAACTCTAAGCCCTACGCCCAAAGCCCCTTTTTCCGGGCCCCAAACCATAAATGCCTCAGAATCTAAGCTCGAAGCTTAGGCCCCAAATCCTAAGGCCCTTCCCTCTCGTTACACCCTAAACGCTGGACGTGAGGTTCAGGGTTTAACGTGGCTGTGAAGGGCACGATGTTCCGAGCTTCTCTAATTTTGGAATCTTAGTATTGGGGCCCGTGTTTAGCTATAAAAACAACTCGAAGGGGATAAGAAAAAGATTTCCAACGGTCCAGGCAGTCTTCCTTAGGCCTGAGGCTTTCGGGTTACAGCCCAAAGCCCTACAGCAACTAAGGTGTAGGGTTTAGGGTTGACAAGGGACCGCAACTCAGAGCGAAAAGTAAGTGAAGACTCGAGAGGTCTAATCGCCCCAGACCCTAGACCCTAAACCCTAAACCCTAAACCCTAAACCCCTAAACCCCTAAACTCCTAGACCCAAAATCCTAAACCCCTAAACCCCCAAACCCCTGAACCCCTTAAACCCCAAAACCCTAAACCCCCAAAACCCAAGACCCCTGAACCCTTAAACCCCAAAACCCTAAGCCCTAAACGCCTAAACCCCTAAACCCCTGAACCCCTGAACCCTTAAACCCTAAACCCTAAACCCCAAAATCCTTTTCGAAACAGGTCGGTTTCAGGGCCCCTAAACCCTAAACCCTAAACCCCCAAAGCCCTAAACTCTAAACCCCCAAAGCCCCTTTTGAACAGGTCGCTTTCAGGGCCGGCCCCACCCGGTGCTTCTGCATCAGAGCGCGGACGCCGGCGCCTGAGGACTTCCCTGCGCTTTTTTGCCTCCTTGGGGTGCGACGGTGGGCTTTTAGGGTTTAGGGTTTAGGGTTTAGGGTTTAGGGCTTTTAGGGTTCAGGGATCAGGGTTTAGGGTTTAGGGTTTGGGGTTTAGGGTGGTTGATGATATAAATCCTGCACTACCCATAGTCAGGAATGTACCATCATTCCCAAAATTTTGGGGGTCCTGAAGGTAATGCAGGATTCATATCATCCACAGTAGCTCAGGGTCCCAGGGTTCAGGGTTTAGGGTTCGAAGGGCTTTGCATTTAGGGTTGTCGAGGATTTGAGAAAGCTTTGCAAAAGTAGTCACAAGCCACATACCCCTCGATGCACAATTAAGACATTTACCTTCGATAGCAATTGGACTTCCGCATGGTCACTGAGCTATGTCCATTAAATATAGTGCTGTGTATGTTCTACTATGAGCCCGAAAAGCTTTTTTGGGATATGGGAGTTTCCGAAAAGAAGGGGTACCTTATTTCGGGGTCCTTGTAATAAGGATCCTACTGTTTAGGGTATTATATCAGGGTCCCCCCCCAATTTTCGGAAAGCCCATATGAGCTGTAAACTCTAAACCTTTCAACCAAAACCTAAGCCACAAGCCCTTAACCCATAGACCAAACTGCAAACCCGGTTGAACACATCCAGAGCTCATTTGGCTCTGAAGTCATAAGCGTATCCGTGTAGGATCCTATAAACTCTATAAACCCTAAATGGAGGGTTGGCGCTATTTTCAGGGAGGGAATCTTGTAAACCCTAAGCCCAAAACCTAAACCCTAAACCCGAAAACTGAACCCTAAACCCTAAACCACCAAACTCTAAACCCCAAGCCCTAAACCCGAAAACTGAACCCCAAACCCTAAAACCCCCAAACTCTAAACCCGAAAACTGAACCCGAAACCCTAAACCCCCAAACTCTAAGCCCCAAGCCCTAAACCCGAAAACTGAACCCCACACCCTAAAACCCCCAAACTCTAAACCCCAAGCCCCAAACCCGAAAACTGAACCCCAAACCCTCAAACCCCCAACCTCCAAACCCTAAACCCGAATACTGAACCCCAAACCCTAAACCCCCAAACTCTAAACCCTAAACCCTAAACCCTAAACCCTAAACCCCCCACACTCCAGACCTGAAGAGGCGACCTTCGCGCTGATGCGCAGCCTCTGGATTGACGGGCAAAACTTCGCCGACCACAGCGCCGAGTTGGAGAAGAAGGCCCGGTGGGTGCCTTTAGGGGTTTGAGGTTTGGGTTTAGGGTTTTAGGG
>CAJNDV010036348.1:5008-22836 GCA_905221635.1 Symbiodinium sp. CCMP2456
GTCAGCATCATCATCGCCAGCATGCGCAAAAGAATCCATGGCATGTGTGCCCCGGCTTATGTACAAGCTCTGCTATTAGAGCCGGTCTGAGCCGTGGTGCTTAGAGAGAGCGAGAGAGAGAGAGAGAGAGAGAGAGAGAGAGAGACCTTGGCACACCTTGACACCCCTCATCTGACTGCAGTGTGAACGGTCCGGATACTTGACCCCATCCATAAATCCCCGAACCTCCGAAAACCCCGTTCTCACACTACCGCCAAGCAGCAGAGGCCACTATGCAGACACCCCTACAAGCCCACATAAGACCCTACTTCAACATGCCATCTTACAACCCCACCGTAGAACCCTACAAAGCGCATACAATATCCCTAGAAAACGAGGAAAGCACCAGAAAAGTCAATCTACAGCACTATTCAATTCTGGAAACCCGTAAGAAAAATGCGATCGAAGAAAGTGCTTCGAGAATGTTCTTCAAAATAGTTGAGGGGCCCTCAAAGAACCCTCAAAGACCCCCATAAACCCTAAACCCTAAACCCTAAACCCTAAACTCTAAACCCTTGCCGAGGTCCTCAGAAACTGGACCTCGAGGTCGCAGGCGCAGTCGAACCTGGGATCGGCGATCAACGCGAGTTGGGTTTCAGTTTCAAAGGAACCCTAAATGGGGTTTAGGGGTTAGGGTTTAAACTAAGGTTTAGGGTTTAGGGTTTAATCTACGGTTTAGGGTTTAGGGTTTAAACTAAGGTTTAGGGTTTAGGGTTTAATCTACGGTTTAGGGTTTAGGGTCTTTTAGGGCATCTAGAGGGGTTCCTTTGAGGGTTGCAGGGCTTTAGCGTGTTATAGCAAACCCCAAAAAGTTGGAAACCGGGTTAAGGACAATTAGTGCTGGGATTCCCATTAAACCCTAAACCCTAAACCCTAAACCCTAAACCCTACCTTACTCTTAAGGATAGAGGCTATTAGGCTTCCAACTTTTAGGCTTCTACCGTGGAGGTTTAGGGCTTGAGGGGTTCAGAGACTCAGGTCTTCAGGGTTGCAGCGGAGGCTTTGGGCTTAGGGTTTGGGTTTAGACTTTAGGGTTTAGGGTTTTGGGTTTTGGGCTTCAAGGGTTTTGGGTTTAGGGTTTAGGGTTTAGGGTTTAGAGGTTGAAGTTCGAGGGGTTGGAGGTTCAGGGTTACAGGGTTTGGAGACGAGAGGGTTAGAGATTTGAGGGAGGGGAGGAAACACTTACATCGAAGCTGAAAGACCCAAAACCCACGGTTCCATAAACCGCTGATATAGGGGCCTTTGATAATTAGAATAGGGTTTCGGGGCCCATTATTATACGATAATTATGGCACCTAAGTTAAGCCCCTGCAGTGAGCTTGCGGAAAGTTGGAAAACATACCCTAAAACCCCTAGTTAAACCCTAAACCCTTTTCCATAAACCCCAAACCCCTAAGGACCTAGCTGGGCAGTCTATGAGCCCTGCCTCTGCCCTGACCTGTAAAGGGCCAAAAGCCCGAGCCCCGAAAACCCAAAGCCCGGAGAAGCTGCATCAGGAAACCCTAATATAGGGTTTAGGGTTTAGGGTTTAGGGTTTATTTAGGGTGGGCCTTAAGAATTAGAGGGTTTGGGGATATACTGTACTATAACTATAAACAGGAACCCCCAAAAACCCTGCTCTAATTATTAAGGCCCCTACATTAAACCAAAAAACCCTTAGCTTTAGGATGCTTTTGCGAGCTTTAGCGATTCTCCGCGTCTGGTGCTTACTGCGCAGATGAACGCAGTTCTTTGGTTTAGGGGTTTAGGGTTTAGGGTTTAGGGCTTAGGCTTTAGGGTTTAGGGTTTAGGGTTTAGGGCTCAGGGTTAGGTACATGGGTTAGCTGCTTCCTATCCACCCGAAACCCCGCAACATCCCTCACAACGGCCCAGAGTGCATCTAGGAAGCTGTGTGGAGAGCTGCAAGCTCAGCGAGCCCAGAGCTCTTCGGGGTGGAGCTTGAAGTGTGGTGGCTTGGGGGGGTTCAACTCAGCCCTAGACCTCAACGGTTCAGGGCATTTGTTGGGAGGTTTGCATGGGGATCAAGCCCTGTGCAGCCCGAGGAAGGGGCGGAGAGCCTGCAAAGAGCTGGCGGACTCTCCCAAAAAACTCCGGGAGAGGAGGCTCTGATCTAGGAATCTGTGGCAGTCACGCACCCCATAGAGCCACTTCCAGAAATGCCCGGGAGCACGAATCCATGAAGGAAGGCTCCAGGGGAAGAGGGAAGGACGGCCCGAAGACGCGTGCCTTTCTTCTGGGAGAAGCCGAGTGCTCCCACTACTTGTGTTATTGCAGAAGGGCTCGTATAACAAGGGTCCTGGTGCTTAGGGTCCTTATAGTAGTGGTCCTGGGTTGTGCTGAAAGGACAGAGAGATGAAGATGGCTCCGTGGCTCATAAGGCAAGGACCGAATCCAGAGCTCTGCACTTCAACAATCTAGCCTCCGACGGGACGGGCCCCTTGTGTGTTTTGGGAGTCCTGAAGGTTTAGGGTTTAGGATTTAGGGTTAATTGTAATAAGGATACCATGTCTTGCGGGCCTCATAGATACAGCTCCAAGGAACAGCATGCTTCTGCAAAACCGCAGGGGGGGTGAGGTGGCCTTGCATCCCCCGAGCAGCTCCGTTGGCGAAGGCCGATGCTGTAAGCCTCTTGCCCTAAAATACCCTAAACCCTAATCCTCTCTTACGATGCTTAGCATCTCTGCAAGGGAATGCCATGTCAAGCTCCATGGGATCATCTGCGTCCTGTCTTGGAGGGCTCTAAGGGAAGCCGTCCCCAACAGACAGCCTTGAAATCCAAAACCCTGAACCGCGAATCCCTAAACCTTCAAACCCCAGTACGGAAGGCTGATGCAGGCATCTGCCGGACTCGCCTCCACTCTTCCTTCGAAAGCTTCGAGACGTGCTGGCGCTGCCAAGCCGGGGAAGCCCTGAGCCCTAAAAGAATTTCAGGGTAGGGCCTGCATGGTTTCCGATGCCTCCTGTCACGCGTGACCTCCTGGCATCTTCTGGGTGGTGCTCGTGACCTGGCCCAAACGTCTCCCGAAAATCAAGGTTTCGAGGTCCGCAGACCGCAAACCCCCGTCTTGCGGGCTTTGGGAGTTGGCCTCTCTGCGCTTCGGCTGAACTTCAAGCTGCAAGCCTCATGAAGAAGGAGGGATCTTGAGAAGAGGCCCATAAGCCCTAAACCCTCAACTTGAAGGCCTTTCCAAGAGGGCAGAGGCCCTGAACGCTTCCTTAAAACCTCAGCTTTTCTGGAGGCTGCCGGCTTAAGGCCTTCAGCCGTCAGGGCTTTAGCAAGGCCTTCAGGGAGCTGGTTTAGGGTTTACCCTAAACCCTAAAGCCTATAGGGCTTGGGGCTTTGAAGGGCTCTTTGGGTTTTTTGAAGGGCTGAGAAGGCTCCAGGGCTTTTTGGACACCAGGCTTCGAGTTGGCAGCGCCTCAGGGCTTCCCGCAGAGCCCAAGAGTCGGAGGTCCCGAACTTTAGGAAAACTTCGGGGGTGGGGGGGGGGAGGCCTTTAAGGGACTCTCTCTCCATCGCAGAAGAAAGCTGGGCCAGGGCATTCTGAGCTATTTTGGCCTTGATGGCGGCTTTCACTTCATTTCGGTGGTCTTGGCTTTCATGGCACAGCCGGGCTTCCTCCCCGCAAGGCCCGGAGCTGAAAAACCCGGGCTCCCAGCTACGGACATCAGGGGCACCGGGCCGAGAAGCAGAGGAGGCTTGAGGGGTGTTTCGGAGTTGAAATCACCCAATGGGTCCCAAGATCCTACACCCTAAACCCCGAACCCTAAACCCTAAACCCTAAACCCTTTCTGGCTCTAAAGGGAGTGCCGGAAGCAGCCATCCGGCGGTGTTTTCAGCAGAGCGGCCGGATCGAAGCTGCAAAGAGAGACGGCAAAAGGCAGGGCATCATGGAAACAGGCCTCCGTCAAAACCAGGACCGGACCAAGTGGGCACCAAAAACCCTAAACCGCAAACCCTGCACCTCCGAAACTTCCGAGGGAGCCTCCATTTTGCGCGATCCCGGGCTGCCTACGACTTCAGCTCCTGAGGATCACTCCAGCTGGCACCTCGGACACGTCGCGGTGCACCAAAGCCCCTAAGAAAGAAGCTCGGGTTTGGGGTTGAGGGTTTAGGGTTAAAGCGCCGAAAAGCGTGTTGTCCGAGATTTACGTAAAGCAGCGCCTGAGAGCAGCGCAACGCAACTCTCTTTGAGCTCTCCGTCCTTTAAAGGGCCTTGCGCTGGTGCTTCTAAGGGTTGGCCACCGATATCAGGCCACTGGCCCGCTACAGGACCTTACCAAAACAGTCCTTCCGGCTTAGGCGGCTTAGGGTTTAGGGGCCTCTCTTTAAGGCCCGCGCTGGGCCATGAAGAAAGGCGAAGAAAGGCCGACGGCCTGGCCTTCTCCCTCTTCTCGCTAGAAGCGCCGAAAGGGGAGCTGCCGGGCCGACCCTAAACCCTAAACCCTAAACCCGAAACTTGCATAGGCATTGCTTTAGTGCCCTCCCACACCACCGTGGCCTTTGTCACGTTCGTCGTGTCTTGTGGAGGACGTGAAAGGGGGAGCACTAGACTCGCGGGCGACGCAAAGGCGCTGGGACTCGACGCTTCGTCGCTGGACCTGCTTTTCAGGGGCCCCAAAAGGGCTACAACGGAGCGGCCAAGAAAAGGAGACCTTCAAAGAGACCTGCGCCACTCAGAGGGAAGTTAGGATTGGGGGTAACCTTGGGGATATAGACCCTCTCAAGAAGGTCCCTGTTAAGAGAGCCATAAGAAGGGCTAAGAAGGGTCCCCTTTAAGGGGGTCTCTCTCGCACTACCGTGGATCAGAGGGGAAGACTGCTCGAAGGAGGTCCTTCGAAACGATCACGCATGCGGACGGCTTCGGGCTCGGGGTCCCAGATTCAAACTTAAACCGAGATAGCGAAGAAGGTCCCGAGTTTTATGGCATCGACATGGCCACAGGTGCCCAAACCCTCAGATGCCGCCGTCGCCTCAGCGCGGTTTTAGTTTTTGGGCCCTCGTAGGTTCCGAGGCGGAGGCCCCGACGGCTTGCAGGCAGCGGAAGCGCACCTCAGGCCTTTGCCTTCTGCTTAGGGGCCCTTGAGGACCCTGTAGTCCCGCTTAGGGGGATAACCCTCCATAATACAGCGTTTACTTGCTGAACTACTTGCTGAGCCTTCGAGAAGAACAGGACTTGGAGCGGAAGGGAAGGTGTAGGCCCATGATCACAGCAGCCTTTGCAGGGACTCTTCGCATTGGCTTGCTGGGCCAGAGCAAACGCGACGCAAGCACATGCAAAAGCCCTTCTCCCTCAATCTTTGCCTTCTGCCCCCTTCTGGGCTCAAAGCTTTTCTGCACAGCCGAAAGCCGGGGCAAAGATGAGCCGACGGCATCAGCTGGAGAGGTAGACACCTCCTGCGATCCGGGGCCTGGAGCCGGTGGCTTCAGACGGAAACCAGGAACGCCCGGCAGAGGAATGGGATCAGAGGGCAGAGATGTCAAAGACCTCCACCTGCATCTGCGGCCCTCTTAGCACCCTAATTCAGCTGCTAATTCTTCAGCACGGCGCCCTGAACATCGCAGCGCTGACCACGGCGCTGCTTCACAACAAAGTCCACAACACCCCACTGCATGGTGGGGACCGTGACGCGCCGAGAAGCGAAGCCTCGGAGGATCAGCCCCCAGAGGTGAGGAGAGCTGGAGGTTTAGGGTTTAGGGTTTAGGGTTTAGGGTTTAGGGTTTAGGGTTTAGGGTTTAGGGTTTAGGGTTTAGGGTTTAGGGTTTAGGGTTTAGGGTTTAGAGCTGGAGTCAGACGTGAAGGTCCCCTGCCTCCAGCTCAAACTCCCGGTCTTCGGGAGCATGCGAAGACGCGACGGGAAGGGGCATTCCTGACAATCCTGAAGTAGAGCTTAATAAGGGCTTAATATGGCTTCAAGAACAGCTTCATATGGCCGTACTAAGGGTAGCCATCTAGCTCCCTAAACCCTAAGCCCTAAACCCTAATCCTCCCTTTCTTCCAGCTACTCGCGAGCTAAGTTCCCCTCGAGCCGGGCCCTGCAGCTTCCGATGTCGAAGCTTCCTGGCCAGGACCGGGCCGAAGGGCCACAAAAGCGGGCAGAAAGTGAGCCCTTTTCGGTCCCGGGATTTAGGGTTTTGGAGTTTAGGAGTTTAGGGTTTGGAGTTTAGGAGTTTAGGGAGCAGAATATGTGGATGCCCAGAAGAAGCAGCCCTGCTTAACAGACCAGAACTGCTCCGATTAGTGACTCATCGCGAACTGGACTCGTCTGCTTCTTGTCTAGGCAACCCGGACAGCGGTTGCAATGTCCCACGAAAGCCCATGAAGAAAGCTTTGATGCTGCAATCCTTAGCAGTCTTCAGGCTTCGTAACTCGTAGTGACTGCAGACTCGCCTAGCTTCCCTCGATCATGCTCTATGAGACCCCTCCATCCTCGTACGTCTGGGCCCCAAAACCTGAACCGTCTTACCTTGGCGTTTGCAAGGCGGCCTGGCAGGTTCATTCAACAAGCAACCGCTCCTTGATGAAGTGACTATCAGGAGCTAAATGAGGTGCCCCAAAGAACGCACTGAAAGCGGGACGACGACATCTAGGAATCCCATCAAGCCTCTGGGTGCAAGCAACAGCCTTGAGCCTCAACTGACCCCATTGGCCAACCTTTGGCAACAGCCAGGAAGACTGCAACTATGGAGCTCCGGGCAAGAGAACCCCTCCCCATGGGAGCAAAACCAGTCATCTTGGGGGCCAAGGAAACCTAAGTCCTCAAGGCCCGAAACCCCTTGAAAGGTCAGGGAAGGTGTGTTGAAATCCCCCGCCTTAGAGCCTTCGAGCATGAGACAAGGATACCACTTCGCAGCGTGAGCTTCGGGTGGAGGCGCTTCTGCGGAGAGGTGGCCCTTCTCCCAAAAAACCGGGGCTTCTAAGAGGAACCCTTGGCACCCCTCGTCACTCCGCCGAAGCGCCCTGGTTGGCTCGCGATCAAAACCAGCAGCCCAAGCTCTGGCTTAGGGTTTGGGGAGCTCAGTTCCGGAGCTTCGGGGGCCACAGAGAGACATGTCCAAAGAATCGAGGGAACACAAGAATACCTCGACACCCATGGGTTGAAGGCCCCGTGGCGCTGTCTCACCTCTGGAGACGAAGCCTCCGAATCCGCGAATCGAAACCTGGACTTCAGGCTTTTCGATTCCCCGGTCACGCGTGGCCTCACGAGCTCTCCAGACTGAGTGGCATCGGCCAGTGGCACCGGATTCCTCGCAGAGCGCGATGTCTCTGATGTCACGCTGACCTGAAGATATCAGGAACAGGAGAACATTGACTGCATGCCTGGGGACTTCATGGTACACCACCCAAGTTCACTGATGGATGGGGCAGCCCTGAAAGTGACTCCTCCCACGTGGAAGGATTTTCCAAGAGCAGATCCGTCTAGAGTTTAGGGTCCGAAGGATCTTCTCCTGAGCTCTTTCGGGTTTAGGGTTTAGGGTTTAGGGTTTAGGGTTTTGGTCGCAGGGCTCTCACGAAGCCTTCTGTGCCATCAACTGCATGCGACCCTTCCAAGAGGCCGATTCACATGGCGAGGTGTGGCCCTTGCACCGTGGGAAGTGCACCAAAGCTACTTTGCCAGCCAGGCTCAGAGGCAAAGCTCTCGAACTTCCGGCTTATGGCCAAATAGCCTTGGGCCTGCGGTGTTGCAGCAAGTGCAGTACATCTCGAGGTTTGAAACGAGACTTTGAGAGTCACAGGCTTCGGATTCGGATGAAGAAATCAGAATAAGAGGCCCCTGCATGTGACACAGCAGTTGCAAACGCTTGAAATCACCTGCGAAGCCTCGCAGGAACTGTTCTGATCTTCTTTAGCCGCAGCCTTCGGGCAGGAAAGCAAACCGGTTCTGGAGGGGCCCTCGCACCGGAAACGGCACAAGCCTGAAGAAGAAGAACCACCAGACACGGTCTCACCAGGCTAACGCATCGACTTCTTGCAGGCTGCAGCAACGCGCACCTTGACGCCGAACTCTCAATTCCTGAACCCCCAAATCCCCCAAACCGCCGTAAACTCTGAGCAATGCCCGCAAACCTGCTAAACACCAAAACCGCTGGCAGGCTTTACACCTCGCGGGACGCAGAAACATCTTCAACACGACTTCAAACTTTTCCCTTTACCATTTTATGCTCGGGGTTTAGAGTTTAGCGTCTAGGGTTTATGGGCCCCTTGTGGCCCTCATGGCCCCAAGGTCCATGCAGAGGCGGCGCAGGTTCTGAAGAGAGACCCTAAGAGTTCCTTTCCTGTGGTGGTGAGCACTCAAAAGCTGCGGGTTTTCTGGCTGAGGTCGTTTTGTTCAGGCCACTCGGCTGAAAGTCGTTGAACAGGGCTGCCGGCCCTTGGCTGCCCTTCCATGCTGTGGAGAAAGGCAGACTTCGCCATGCCAGCTTCATTCTCAACCGAGTCAGCCTACTTCCGGAGGCCATGAAGACGACGAGGCTTTGCCGTTCCGCTCAAAACAACAAAGGCACCGCAAGCCTCGCATCCTCGACCCGGCAGAAACTCAGAGGTCCAATACAGCGAGGCGCAGGACGCGCAGGCACCCCGCTGAAAGGCCGCCGCCCACTTGGAAGGCTTATCAGAACGGTTTAGGGATTAGGGTTTCGGGGGGTTATCATGCCATTAATGCCTGCAGCAAGTATCCAAAGCTGCAGAATCACAAGGTGCCAGGGAAGCACAAGGCAAGAGATGCACTCGATGCGTAGACAAAACGCTGTTGTGGAATCCACTAGTGCTCAAGCGGAGCAGCGGAAAAAGCAGAATGTGGTGGAATACTTCGATGCGCAATCTCTCACAGGATGTGAGGGAGGAGACTTTTTAGGGACAAAGACACACCAAAGATCGCGTCCCCAGCGGCACAGCAGCAATCCTCTTGCTCTATCCCTCCTCCCTCCGAAACAGGAATTCGACTCAGACCTCCCCTGAAGGTGAAGTGCGGAGAGGGCTCAAAGCACTCGCAGAACCGCCTGCCTTGTCTCTCCTCCCAACGTTGGGCTTAGTCTTTAAGAAAGATAGATGTGTTTAGGGTTTGGGCGCGGCTGCCTTGTCTCTCTTCCCATGGTTGGGCTTCGTGTTTAGATGTATTTAGGGTTTCTCGGGCGGACCTGACCCCCGCACTGAGGCCTCTGACGAAGGCCAAAGAGAGTGCTTCTGGTTCCCAGATCGAAGAACTGCAACCTTTCTGGCATCCTCTGACATTCCCTTCGGCCGTTTGGGTTCAGGACCCCAGGCAAAAGCGGAGTGTCGCGACGAGGCTCGAGATCTACCATGGCTCTTTTCATTCGATGCCTCTTTCGGAGAGCAGGCCACAAGGCTTCGTTAGGGTTTAGGGTGTAGGGTGGTAGCTGCCGTCGGCTTTACCAAATTCCCAAACGCCTTCGAAGAAGAATCAAGACAGAACGCGGCTGCGACGGTGAGGCCCGGCGTTGCGCCAGGACGTTGACCAAGCCGCCTTCGTTGGCCACCAGACCGTGAATGCCTTAGAAGAGCTGACAGGCATAGAAGAAGGTATGCAGACAACACCGATAATTAGAATAGGGTTTTGGGGTTTCCTTTTCAGAATTATAGCATAATGGGCCCCAAAACCCTATTCTAAGTATTAAGGCCCTCCGAACCTGAGCACTCAACCCAAGTCAGGCTTGGAACAGGCTTTCTCTCGGCGGTGACTCTGCAACAGCAGGAGGGCCACCAAGTTCGAGGCTGTTGTTCCAAAGTAGCGTCCTTTGCGCGCCCATTCGCCATGTCATGTAGAGTACCAAGGACAGTTAGTAGAGAACAGGCCCGAGCCCAACTAGGTTTCCTTGACGTCTGTTTGTGGTTTATGGGGTGTCTTAATCCTCGAACGAATGCTGATCTAGCTGGGCTCAAACTGCACATTTCCCCGGCACCAGTGCCACAAATAGGCAATGGTCCGCTACCGCAAGGTGCCTCACTAAAATGCCCGTGGACTTGACAGAAAATGGCCGGCGGGGAAATTACACGATCTACTCTTTAGGGTTTGCGACTCAAGGACTACTGGGTCGATGAGTGGCGTGGGTTGTGAAGATGCTCACGGCACAGGAAGGCACCCAGGTCTCGCAAGGGTCTGGTGGTCACCTACTTATTCCAATGAGTCTGGGGGTTCCTCATGTTTACAGGAGGCGAGAGTTCAGAGAATGGCTGCATCTGCACCACGAGATGGGACCTTACGGCGGCCTTTGCGCAATCACCCCCAAGAAGGCATCCAAGTTCGTGACACTCACGGTCGCGCGTGACTTGGAGGAGTAGTGACGCTTGCGCAAATCGCTTCCCTCCAATCTGCATGCAAAAGGAGCAAGGTGCTGCACTTGTCAATGCTAGCCTCGTCTCTGTAGGACACGGCTTTAGAAAGCTCCCCACCCAGAACTTGCGACCAGGACTGCAGATTGGAGTGTCGGCTCCGCAGAGGCCCACACTTCGCACACAGTGACCGGGGAAGTGCAGGAGCTCCAACAGAAGGCGACCGAAATGGGGAGAGGCATCTAGCACCTACCGCAGAAGCACCGCTTTGGGAAAGGAGCCTTCCTCAGAGCTTCCATGTGGCCGGCAATGAAATCCCCCGGCCCTGAACTCGCAACCGTACGCCTGGAAATGTAACCCTCACACCTGCTCTGAGATACGGCCGCGAGACTTTGGTCTACCGCAGTTCCTTGTCAATCTGAAGGACATCACCCTAGAGCCAAGAGCCCTATCATGGGAGGCGTTCTTCGCATCCTGGCTTCGGATTGCCTGGAAGCCCACTAAGAGAGTCGCCAACCTGAGGACCTTCGACAAGGAGAGCAGGGCCCAGTGCAGGGATCTACCTTAAGAACCCATAAACCCTAATATGGGATTTATAGGGACCCTACAAAAAAGGTAGGTTTTGGGTTCTTAAGGTAGGCTTGGGCCTTCCAGCTGCTTGGTGCAGAGAACGGCCTCAAAACGTGACACTGGGAGCCAAGGCAACATCCACAAGCTCCACACCTCCCTGTGCCTCACACCTCACAGAGTGCGTCAGCATCGGTGTAGCAAGGAGGTATTCATGAAGTGGTTGGCACCGGTCGTGTAAGCAGAAAATGTCGCCGACGCGCGTACACTCACGGCTGCTTTCTCCCGGAACGCTTCGACACGCAAGAGATCGGAGGCCGCTTTCGGGGGAAGAGCCACCATCGCCCTTTAAGGGGCCTCAGGGCCCTCAAAGTCGAAGCGAGAACTGGGCTTCTACTCGCAGGGAGGACCCGGCCAGAGGCCCTAAAGCAAGCGGAAACCCGGAGCTTCCGAAGCAGACGCGGCCATGGTCGAAACTTCCAAGTTTTTGTTGACGGAACCGGGGCAGAAAACTGAAGGATCCGATCCAGTTGCTCCCTGCCCTTCGGGCTCCAAGGGCAGACTTTGGTGCTATGCTGGCGCTATGGACCCGAAACCCTAAACCCCGAAACCCCGAAACCCTACACCCTTAGGAAGGCCCCATCATCCCAAGTCTCCACAGCTTTCGCCTCCACCGGTCAGCGACGCTTCGCTCTTCGAACCGGCCTTCTTTAGAGAAACCACCAAGGCAAGGGAAAGACATCGGTCTATTCCTTACTTCCACTTTCAAGAACCCTTAGAGATCCCTTTAAGGAACCCTTAAAGGTGGTATAAGAACCCTTAGAGATCCCTTTTAAGGAACCCTTAAAGGTGGTATAAGAACCCTTAGAGATCCCTTTTAAGGAACCCTTAAAGGTGGATTCCTCAAGGTAACGGGGTACTGGGCTGCGGTTTTTCGAGCTGCAGATCTTCTCAAGGCACTTCTCAGGCAGCCGGGAGCTCGGAAGCGGCAGCAAAGGGCACTCCTAAAACGGCCCACGAGGCCAAAAGGGGCCTTAAGATTTCAGGGTTTGGGGTTATGGCTCAGGGCTTCGGGCTCCCTTTGAACCTCGCCAGACACCTCTCGGATTTTAAGCTTTCTGTAAGGACACCTGCCGGGCAAGAGGGGCTTTGAAGCCGAGCCGGTGACTTCTTGCTTCCGAGCACCCTCAGGTCAGACCCAGAGACGGAAGGGACTGGGGAACAGCGCAAGGTTGAAACGCTCCTCTGCTCAGTCCTTCACGTAAAGTCCTGTCCAAGGGCCCAAGGGGCTGTGGGACCGTCCCGGTCAAGCAAAGCGCCGTGTCCAGATGCGAGAAGCGGTGACGGCGGTGACGGTGAGGGCTCGATGTCAGAGCGACACATCGAACATCACGCAACCCCAACCGTGCAATCAGAGAGCCGTCGTCCCACGAAGATATCGAGACATCTCAGCTCATCTCACCTCCTCTCATCTCGAGCTTGGCCGGGCCCGGGCCACTTCCGAGCGCGGTCTTCGCTGCTCGAGGCCCAAAAAGCCGCCCAGGCCCAAGGCAGGCAAAGCAAAGCTGGAGTCTGGGGTCAGGTCCTTTACAGAGGGACAGGAGGAGACGCCGGCTCCATAGGCATCCGGACACCGAGAGGTGCTCCCCTTCAACGAGGAGGCCGCAACGTACGCGACCATCGCCCAGCAGCACCCCAAATCTTTAGGCGAAGCCTGGTCCTCAAGAGCATCAAGAGCGCTCTGCATGTCGAGGACGCTTTTGACTGAGTGCGGGGCGGCATGCGCCTTTCCACCCGAGCAGCCCAGCTACAACAACACTTCTCCCACGCCCTTGTAGTCGCACGCATCTGGACCTCTATTGAGAAGCTATCCCTGTTGCAATCTCAGGCAAGCGTCTCAGGCAACTGCAGCCACTGCAGTGCGGGATGCATGACTGCCAACAGCTCCAAGCTGGGTGCCAGAAAAATTCACCTGCCGCTCGCGGACTGCAACAAAAAAATCTAGGGCCATGACTCGCAAGACTCTCCCGGAGGCACCTGATCTTGAAAACTAGCATCATCACCATCAACAACTTTGTGTTTCTCATCATGGTTTTCACTGATATCATACCATTTGCCATCATTGTTGCCGTTAACATCACCCAAATCATCACAAATTTTAGTGTCATTGCCAGCATCATCGTCTCGCAGAGCTATTGCCGTTGTCATGCTGCAGTCATCACTGTCGCGACCGTCATCGTCATCATCATCATCATCATCATCATCGTCGTCAGAAACATGGACACCAACATAACCATCAAAGTCATGATCTGAAGAGGGTGTGATCGCTGTCGTTCGGACAGACGCCCCTCAACATCTCTGATGCCACGGTCTTGGTACTCAGCTTCTCCAATCGGGAAACGTAAACCTAGCAAAGGACAGCCACGAGCCAGGAGTTTGGGGTCTAAATGGGTCTAAGCTTCAGGATTTGTTCATCGACAACTTCGGAAGGCAGAAGACAAAACAAACAAGAACGGCAACAGAAGCAACAAAGTAGCATGAAAGGAGCCATTGCAGACGTCGTAAGCAGCTCGCATGATGGTGTCACTAGTCGTCGTCGCGGTGGTGGAAGCACTGGTGGTAGCAGCTGTAGTAGTAGCAGCAACGGTCGTGGCAGCGGCAGAAGAGCAGCAGGATGTCGGAGGAGGAGGAGGAGGAGGAGGAGGAGGAAGGACAGAAGCAAGAGTCAAGAGAACGCAATAAACACCGTGGAACTACCAGTTCCACAGCGCAGTGCTTGCATGCAAAGCACTCCCGGGATCGGCCTTGTCACATAGATCCCACAGGCCCGAGGGACGAGTCCACATCCAGCTGCCTCTGCGAGAACTGCGGCAAAGGCGAGAAGGCGCTAAGTTTCCCCCACAAAATTGCGGGCTCTTGAAGCCTACATCGCTGCGACAGCAAATAACTCAAGTTCTGGAGCTGAGCCTGAGCCCAGCTCTGACTGAATTGAACTGGTAAGTCACAAAATGCCGCCAGCGGGCTCCTCATGATCCCGGCCACCAAGAAACACTATCATTTTCGACGTCATGATCCTCAACACCTTCAGTGCGATCCGCCTCACTACGTACCGGCAACACCATCACCGCGATCAGAAGCTTGGCCTCCATCATTCTCAACACTATGACTATCTTCATCTGCATTGACATCATGACTGCGAGCGGAGGACTGGGCCGTGACAGCAACAGCAAAGCGACAAAGAAAACACAAAATCACGCGACGGCGGGGCGGAGGCGGCGGCGGCAGCGGCAGTGTCAGTGGCGGCTATTTCGACGAAAGCCACAGCCACAGCCGACAAGCACAGCAGCAGTTAGAAAAAGACTACGCAATGCGCACACACACACACGCACACGCACAGGAATCGTCGCGTATTGATTGTAGAAGTGTCCAGCTGCTACATGGGAAAGTCAGTCCAATGACAACTGAACATCAGCTGAAAAGGCACAAGTCGTGAATACCAGGCGCAACCTACTTTCGGGGAAAAAGTGCTGCTTTTCGAATTTTATAGACAAGAAGCATCCTGTTGCCTGGACTGCACACTGCATCTGACAAAAATGCAGTTTAGGGTTTAGGGTTTAGGGTCTAGGGTTTTGCTCGTTCAGCCTTCGAAAAGAGCAAGACGCATGCACAGAAATCACATCAATGACGAAGGCAGCTGAGCACCACTCTCGGTCGTCAGTTGACTGCTGTGCAGAAATGCTTCGGAAGCATCAGAACTCTTCACTTGCTGGACTGACACAGAAAACGCTGGGGAAAATGAGGCGTGCCACTGTCGAAACACACATGATCCCCTTTGCACATCTAGCCTTGTTAATTACCCCTAAACCCTAAACCCTCAACCCTAAACCCTAGCCTTGTTAAATACCAGTAGGCCGAGGGCATGCAGACTTAGCTGGCTGAACTTCTAAACTCTGCAAGCGGGATTTACATACACAAAACATTTGATGTGAGGAACAAAGATACGAAAAAAAACTGCAACAGCGATAACAGCACAAAACGAGATATGACGCCAACAGAGCTGTGCACAGCGCTCGACGAACACCAGGAGAACGTGCAGCTCAAGACTTAATCTCCGGAGTTCTGAGGGTTTGGGGGCTGTTCTGGGTTTTGGGGTTTGGGTCTGTTTCAAATTTTTTTCGGCTTGCATCTTGGTCCCTCCCCAGAAGACATACCCCCCCTGAATCGCGCCTGTACCAGATCAGAGCACACGTCGAAGGTAGATGCCGGGAAAGAGGGACAGTAGTCCAACCTGCGGGATGGTCTCGCGAAGCCTATATGGAACTGCAGGGAGATCGGCATACACTCACCGGAAATCGTCCTAATGTGCATCTGCAGGAATCTTCACTTATCCTCCCAGTCTGGGCATCATCATCATCATCGTCATCATCAACCTGGCTGTCATCATGCTCCTGCCCGCGTTACCGAATGGCTCGCGCTATCTCTGCACAGAGGGAGCCAAAACATCGAGTTTGCAGCCTCCCAGCCTAGCGAAGCGCCGGACTGTCACACCACCATCTTCACACATACAAGGGGAACAGAGAACAATGACTTAGGGCCTTGGGTTTAGGGATGTGTAGGGTGAACAAGGACAGCAAAAACAGAAAATAGCAAAGGTCCAACGAACTTGGGAACCCTCTCCCAGCGCCTGCTTCGCAGCCAATGCCCGAGCAGCAACCACACCGACGAGACCCCCGTGGCAGCCTGCGACGATGTCAAACTTGCAGCTCAAAGACGGACAATCTGAACGCAATCCAAAGCTAACGGTTTAGGGTTTAGGGTCTAGGGTTTAGGGTTTGGGGTCTGAACGCAATCCAAAGCTAGTTGGGGTTTAAAGTTGAAGATGCACAATATCTTGGAAATAGGCCTGCCACCCCCTTTCAGCTTTGACTCTGCTGCAACAACTTGGAATCCTAAACCCACAATCCCTGTGTGCATGTCCTCTCTCAAATGCTGCACCAACAAGAACTAAACCCAAAACCCTGTGCCTAAGAAGCTAAACACCAAAATGCCCTAACACTGCACCTTGAAACCTGGATTGATCCTGCAAGACATCGCCTTGGGGAGCCATGGAAGCTCTTGGCAAGCATTTCGCACCATGGCCGGTGCGATGTTTACGAAGACTTTACAGGACGTCGTGCAACAGTGTTAACAACGATGTCTACAGGCTTTGCTATAAAGACAGCCCGGAGAGCGCAAGACGTGCTAACTAAGAGCACGATATTTGACACCATACTCAAGGCCCCTACATAGCCAGCATATTCCGTGTTTGATGGATACTGGGCTTTGTGGGTGTGAAAATGAGCATACAACATTACTCAGAAACCGTTGCTCGCGCGATGTGTCCATCCAAACGAGTTGGTACTGTTGCTTGCCTGAGCAAAACATGCGACAAACCTCAAACAACTTCGCAAGGTCATGGCACCTCCCGATAGTTTTCCAGATGTACATGGCAAACAAACACAAAAATCTACCAAAGCACTTCGAAGATAATGAAACTGTGTGAGTGCTTGAACTGTATTTTGAGCAGCTGTTGCATGAGCACACATTTTGCATGGTGTAAACATGTTTCAGCATGTTTTGCTTTGCTTGCAGTGCATGTGATGAGCATGGGAGTACAGATGTTTTTTGACATTCTTTCGAAGGTCCTGCGCAGGAACTTGCCAAAGCAAACCAAACGATGCAACTGGCCTGCCTTGCTAGACGTCACTGATTTTCGCAACACATCTTCAGCGCAAACCTCACCACAACTTGAAAAGCGCCACAGTTTCTGAAGAAAAACACAAACATGCAACCCTCGTTTCTTGAGCCATGATATCGCACGAATCTCGGATTCACAAGTGAGACTGCAGACGAAAGTAGAGTAACGTAAAACAAGTGGAAAACATCAAATACCGGTGGGCATAAAGGAGTGCAAAGTTTTCACACCCCGCCTCGGTGTATGCTTTCAGCATAAACACCGTTTTGAAAGCTTGCACCACCGTTGATATCAGAACAAGTGCACTTAGTTCATGAACGTCTGCATCGTAGTGGATGGCCGTAGTTACGCCTTTCAGCGGTAGTTACGCTACGTATGTACGGATTGGGCTCATTCGATACTTCAGCTGCGACTGTACAGCAGCTCTACAACTACGCAGCTTTGCATACAAGGCTTGGGAACCCTGCACGCAAAGATTGCTTGACATACCCAAGCGTAGGCATCGTCCAAGAATGACAAGCGACTCATATGTGCGGTTGGTCGCACCGGTCACTCAAGGATCACAACTGAAGATTAGGACACCCTAAAGTGGCATCCGGGCCGTTGTCACAAACCGGTCCACGCGGATTTATGGCTGCTCCACAGCCAACGCATTTGAAGTTAGTCATTTTCAAGATTAACACGCAAAGTGCGTGTGAGGTGTGTCTTGACACACCGTCCCAATCATCATTTCAGGAAGCATCACACAAGATCGTGGCAACAGTCAGTACAGTTTAACTCAAGCTATGTACAGCAGGCAACACGTGTCAGTAGTGAATACCCTGAGGTTCTCACCACTGACTATGTACAGATGTCCACTGCATCGCATCATGAGCATTTGGCTTGCAGAGCCCGAAGACACAAGTGTGTTTGCATTTTCAAGAAGATCACGGCCGGCACAAACCACATGGCGTGTAGCCCTGGTGCTCGGCCTCAGCGCGGCTCAAACTCACCACATTGTTGGCACTGTGCAGCTTGCCACATCCGATTCGATGATAATGACGTCCTTGGTTTGTCGCAACCCAGACTTCACCGGCAAGTGGCTGTGCATTGCGACGTGGACGCGGGGCCTTCGGCAGCTGCTTATGGTCATTGCTCGATCCCGGCATGTGCAGGCGCTCATTGCGCTTTTCCTCTCTCTTGTATCCATGTTTCAA
>CAJNDV010036349.1:0-22835 GCA_905221635.1 Symbiodinium sp. CCMP2456
AGCGAGACACAAGCGGCGCAGCGCGGCGCCGCCCTCCACCAACCCCTCTGGGGCGGGCGGGAGGGCAAATCTTTCTCACACGAGAAAGATGCCCCTTCTCATGCGGCAAGCTGGGTGAGTGTGACTGTGCCACACAATGGTATGTGCGGGGGTGCCCAGGTCTCTCTATGTCGCTTCAGGTTCCTATGAAGCTATCGCGCGGTTATGGGAGCATGGCCCACTTGAGATGCCAGCACCAACTCATAAGTGGATGTCGCCGTCCTCGGCACCCACACACAACATCACACAACGACAGGCTCAGAGTCTCAGAGCAGGAGACCATCATGGTCTCAGAATCAAGACAGATTGTCCTGTCAAGCGGTCCCGACACATCAACTTCCCTGCTCCGCACCAACGGGCCATGAACCTCGGCACTGCGGCCTCGCCAGGCGCACAAGCTTTGATTACGAAAGCCGAGTCTAACTTTGGTGGACACAGGAGACGACACCGACACCAAAGCATTTCCTATGGCCCTATGTTCTACACTCACAAGAAAGCTCTGAGGCAGTCAACGCGTCTTCCGACGGAATGCGCATGAGACCTTGAGAATCCAACTGGAACCTCAAACTTCGACGCCTGAGGTGTCTTTAGTCTTCTCACGTACAAACTACCCACCCTCCAGCCCATGGACGCCGGGGCACTTCTAAAACGCAAATGCGCACATGCTCTTTTGTCATTGCAACTGTCTTAGACTGAACGCCAGCTTGCACAAAACTGATTCATTGCTGCCAAGCGCACGCGGCCTCTTCTTTTTCTCTCAGTCGCACGACTGGTTAGTGTTTTGGGGCAGCGCGGACGGAAAATAAACTGTCGGACCGGTCCATGCTTGGCACGGGTTGTCCATTTCAGAATGAGGGACGGCACACACCACCCCCCCTCCACCTCAAGGGCGGGCGGGCGGGGCAAATCCAGAAGAAGGACACACACCACAACAAGTGCAAGTGCACCACAGGCAACCACTTGAGCATTCTCTAACACCTGCTGGCCTGCACATCATGGACACGCATCCCGCAGCAATCATCAAAAAGCGCAACGCTGCAACACGTCATGACACACACGCAGCCACCGACGTAAAACCGCAAACACGCACAGGCTTAGCAGGTTTTACTTTCAGTCAGGACATGTCTGCAGCGAGCAATAGCGGCGTCAACAAGTTGAAAAAGGCATCATAGCTGCTGCACAGCACGTGCCTGCGACACGTCCCTCCGCACACGACGCGCGCGACACTCCAACCAACTGCGATCACCAGAACAGGTGGGGCTCGGGCCGAGTCCGACATCCCACTGCCCAGAAGGCACGGTGGGCAGGCCGTAACGTGTCACTGCACGCACATCGCGCACTGCATAGCGGCATAAAAGTTCTTCTAAAATCACAGACACGAAAGCCGCGCAAGCGACACAAATGAAAAGCTTCGCAAATCCAAGTCATGGTCTCGGCTTGTTCTTTAAGGCTAGCCAAGACACCAACGCTCTTTGGCTTTCACACTCATATTGTGGAACCCAATCCTTTGGCTGCATGGACCTGCAAGGCAGCAGGAATGAAGCCCAGGAGATTTGGTGCACAGCGAGCGAAGGGCACCTGCCTTCATACGACTCCTGCCAGGAAGGAGACCGAGCCGCCATAGAGAAACAAAGACAGTTCACACCAGCACCTTCGGCAAGCACTCGCCCGGCATGCCAGAGCTGCTAGGAGACACATATACGAAGCCCTGGGTAGATCAACACGTGGCAGCTGCACCCCGACCAGGTTCCACACACACATTTACACGCATGCACCAGGGGACAGAGAGCATTGTAGTCTTGGTCACAGGCCACCGGTTGAACGCTCTCAGTATGGCCTTTCAGCCCGGCCGGAGCAGGCACCTAGTTCAACACGCGGCACAGACATGCCAGAAGAAAAACACAGACTCTCCAGCGTGACAACTACACTGACCGCGCGTAGGCCAGCAAAGACATCTCGCAGGCTATCTGTTTCCAAAATGAGGACACAACAGTTGCAGCGGACAGAATCGGACGCAGAAGGCCTGGTTGTTGCGGCGCCATCACAATTCTCGAGTTTTGCAGAACTGCACCTGCACCCAAGGACGACAAAAATCTCAATCACGACGTAACGCGCCCGTGCAACCAAGTCAGCCCTTCGCCTCCATCTTCTAGAACGTTTCCCTTGCGCAGACCTGCCAGGGAACCGACCTTCTCCGCGTCTGCTGGGATCCGACCACGGCGTCAAGAAACCCGAACCCCCCAAGGAAGCCCCAAAACAAGACCCAGCAAAGCAAACCCAACCGCAACCGAAAGCCATTTCCAATCGGTGGATCGCACCCAGCTCAAATACTCTGAAACAAAGATGACATCAGGCGGGAGGGTGGGAAAACAAGAATGCAGTCCGACGTCACTGCAGGCACACGAGCAAGAACACTCGAACCTATAGACAGCGACGCGCGGACTGTGACATCGAGCTTAACACTCTGCACACTTTAGAGACTTACAGTCGGCGCGCACAAGCCCTCACTTTTGGCAGGACACTGGCAGGCGGCGGTCAGGGTAGGTCTCTTCCGCCTAGCAAACAGAGCACCTGCGGAAGGCCTTACTCGGCCTAACCTGCCACCCCACCAGTTTGGGCGGAGGGCGGGTGTTTTGAAAAGCAGGGACGCTGCGCTTGCGCACAGAGTTCATGCTCGAACATGTCACTGCGTACACTTCGTGCACTACGCAGCAAGCACAGATGTCACGCCACACGCAACAGCACTCAGGCCTAGCCTACAAATACACGAGCCACTCCCGGATCCCACTTCGTACCCGGAAAGCGTTCACCCCGCACGCACACACGTCATGCCTCACGCATTTGCACTCGTGCCCAGCAAGTGTTCACCCCGCAGCATGCAACGTTGGTACTAGCGCTCATCCAACCACCACGCCTTGCTTGAGAGCAGCCCCAGCTGTCCAACTGGTAATTGCACACACAAGCCCGCAAAGGATCGCAAGCATGATTCGGCTTGAGTCAGCACAGACTTGCTCTCCCTTTCTACCCTAAGCAAGCGACAAAGACACAAAGGCAGCGGCTCTCTTCTTGCTGGAAAGCTGCGCACAACGACACTCTCAACCCTCAGCACATGCCAACAGCTGGGGCCCTAGAGGCGCGAGAAAACCGTGTCTATGTCCTAAGCCCACACTGCCGTGACACAACCCGCCGACGCGCCCTCTGACTCTTTTCTATAAAGGAGCATGCAATCGGAATCCTGGGACCTGTAGCGCACACCTGAAACCATGTGGCACAGCCAAGAAGGCCGTATCTGAAAACACGCAAGAATGCTGGCATCCGCCAGCCTTCCATGCACCGTCACCTACCCCATCTAAAGAGGGCCGGCGGGACTTTTCAGCACACAAAGCCGTGAAAATTTGTAGCACCTGAACAAACGGACGCTGCAAACATGACAATAGCAAGACATGCGCACACTCTCACGCTCTTACGTAGCTCATCAAAAGAAGCAAGCCGCAAGCCGCAGGCCCTCCTTTCTCACACGTTCTTATGCAGTGCAGGAAGTGGCTGTCTCTCCTTTTTGATTGGTCGGATAAAATGCCAACCTAGCTGGCCAAGAAGGTCCAATTTGATTGGTCGGACACGCATGCAATCCCAAGGCCCTAGGCAGCAGAACCTCTTCCCGGGCGGGCGTTTGGGAAAATCAAGAATACTGTAGCACAGCTAATGTGCCAGCACCGAAGCTGTGTACTCTACACCGATGAACAACATCCAAGCACTGCTGGCATCAACACAACTGTACAGCACTGCATGTACATGTGAGAGACGGGTGTATTGCCAAACCCAGCCGA
Organism: Symbiodinium sp. CCMP2456; assembly: GCA_905221635.1. Taxonomy (NCBI): domain Eukaryota; class Dinophyceae; order Suessiales; family Symbiodiniaceae; genus Symbiodinium; species Symbiodinium sp. CCMP2456. The sequence continues at coordinate 3,867 of CAJNDV010036349.1, forward strand.
ACCGCTACACCCGACACCAGGCTCCAGGGACAGCAGTCCCTCTTTCAGGGCGGGCCGGTGGGAAAACGAAGACAACTGGCTGCACAAGCTGTCAACACACAGCCCAACTCGAACCACACAAACACGATCGGACTGCTGCACAGCTGTGCAACACAGAAGTCACAGAAGACACTCGCGCGAGATAGAGAGAGTCGCAGTCACGTTTAATAGCTGCGCAACGCCCCTAACCCCGAGCAAGGCCATTAGCTGAGCCATCGTCACTGGTCAGGATCCAGCACGCACACGCACACTTCCCACGGGGCAGGGACGAAGCTGTGAACAGACGAACTGCTGCGACCTGGTACAAGCACAAATGCACACAGGTTGGGCAAGGGTTTCGTGTAAGCGGCGGCCATATCCCATCCTACCCCGCCGCAGACTATGCCAGACAATGACAGCAGCCATGCACCTCTCAATCTAGCGCAAACACAACCTACTCAAGCCCTGCACACTAAATCTTTTTCGCTGGGACTGTACAACCCTCACTGCACCTGTAGCGGCACAGCACGAAGAGGTCTGGTCTGGAGAGAGGACCCATGTTCCTGCCTAACCCAACCGAACCGGGAAACAAGCACAAAGACAACTAGGTAACATTAGGTAACTGTAGGTGACACGTGTTGGCAGCACGGCAAGCAACTCCCTAACATGCCTTTCACTCCCACCCCCTTCGATGCAGCTTGGGCGCACCTCACACGACTCGCGTGTATTAGGCAGAACACTTCAGAACATGCGGCACAGTGGATAATGCCAGCCACCCTAAACATCTCCCACATTTTCCTTGCGGTGTGGGGTCAAAAGTGTAACCAAGACATGGCATATGCCCAGACATAGCAGCAGCAACACTGGCAACAACAAGTACAAGACAACCATGCCGTGTAGTCTGCCACGCTCAGCCCCGCATGGGCGCACTTGTTTGACTCCCTCACGATGCGCCGCAGGGTGGCAGGTGGCGGGACGCAACTACCCCTGCCAGCACTCAATGCCCAGAGACACAGACACAGCAAGGGGCAGGCAACCCCCTGACTTGCCAAACACCCCCGCCCCTTCGATGCACCGTGGGCGCACTACACAGAGCAGCTTGGGCTCTTCGCATTCAACCCACGCCTTTACAAGCCCCCATGTAGCATGCACACTTGCGTGCTTGACTTGACTGCTTCCCATATTTGGGTGCTTGCTGTGTTGATCTTGCTGTAGACATTGTAAGGGAATATGCATATCGGCGGGATCCTGGCAGGTGCTCAGACTCCTAATGACAAGAGGCATCACTGACACGATCGACGGGAATCGCACCCTTGCAGCACGCAGAAACTGGCCGACAGAACGTGGACACAGCCACACAAAATCTGCAGCGCACAAGAGTGAAAGACACATGCTCTGCACAAAACAGGCGGTCTTTCACACCGTAATCAGAACGGCCATTACATGTACCTTTGGGCAGAACCATCGAACACATTGAAATCCTCATGAGAACTTCAGGCACTCGCACCACAATGTTGACCGCCTGGCCGGCATCAAACCATATCACAACATGTGACTTGCAATCAGCCCTGCTTCTCGCCTGGTACACAGCCTGCAGGGCAACACGTCCGTAGTTGCCTTGCGTGCTTGGAACGTTCTGAGCGCGAGTAGGAAGCACGCTGGGCCGGTTTTGGATTTAGGTAAAGGCAACCGGGCAATCGCTTGGCTTACCTGACTTTTGACAACGCCCTACACGTCCAACGGGAGAGAAAAGGCAGCAACTCTTTTTGCTGGAGTTGCGCCCAACGGTGCATCAGCGCCCAGCTGCCTAGCTAGCACCCATAGGGCGGGTTGGTGGGCAACCTTCCTTTCGGCAACTGGATGCTGCTGAGCCATGGTACTCACTCAAAGCAAGCAGCAACTCACTTAACAACAAATCTTGTCGCACACAGGAGATGGAGAGGCTAGCTGCGACACTACCCTCCAGCCTTCAGTCGCTTTGACACACTCGGTCTACACCTACACCTGAACCACTGCGGTCTACATGTTGGCGCACGTAGGTTAGTGATAACGGTTAGTGCAGTATACGGACGAATGGGCAGGGGATCTAACCTTGGGCAGATGTCAACTCAACAACTAACAAACAACAATAAGCATCAGCTGCTGCTAACAAACCAGGTAGGTGGCCGACTTGCCGCCCTCGTGCTTTTAAACTGCCGGACATCCACGATTTGCTCTAATGTAACAGAGGCTGTGTGGCCCAAGCTGCAGTTCCTGAAGTTCATGTCAGTTTTGTCGTAGCTCGCCAGCAGCTAGCAACTCCGACATGATATAGGACCGCGCAGAGGCCCGGTGGCCAACACAAGGCGGATTTCTCACACTTGCTCGCTAGCTGCTCTCTCACTGAGGCGTGGACAGACGTTTGCCAAGAAGGAGCGCAAGGAACACCTAGTTTTTTTGTTGCAGAAAGCTTCACTCACGCGAAGGTCACAAAAATGCGAGACCACCCAGCGCCGAAACTACGAGCTAGAAGCACACGCACACTGTGACAGGTTTCCACCATGTCTATAAGGTTATCCATCTCATCGAACTCTATGACACCAGCGCCTGTCTCCGCCAACTCCTATCTATGGGACCCATGGACCTAAAGCGATTCTTGTTTTTCATGGCCGGATCGCTAAATGAACTGCGAGCAACGGCGGCAAATTGAGACGTAGCACTCTCTTGCCGACCGCAACATTCCCACGCCATGATAGAAATGACCCTCTCAATCTGCACGCAGCACAACCTAATACTCGAATCCTGCCAACACAACACGCGCAACGGACTTTTTGCTGGGACTGCACTGCTCAAGTGCAGGAACACGGAACCAAGTCCACAGAGTTTGGAACCGGCAGCAGCTTCTACCTAACACAGGCCGATCCACGGCCACACAATCTTCACACCGATGCGGCAACTGCAACTGTTGAGCAACGTGCACCCGAAAAGCTGTTAAACTTGCAGCAAACATTAAATTTCAAAAAGAAGAGGGTTTATGACACAGTTCGGAGCCAGTGACGTTTTGCATTAATGTGCATCCATTCAACTAGAACCAGGACCATGACCAGCACGCCACGCAAGCCGGAAATCCCTGAAGTCGCAGACGACACTACAGGTTGGCAGCACTCGCCCAGTCTCACACTTGTCTCAAGTTATGGAAGGCCCGCCCACCAACCCTCCGTGAAACCCTGTCCCTTGAAGACGGTGTGCACAGACTTTCGCTGTGCGATGCGCAGCCAAATCCGCCCAGCCTACCCAAGCCTCGCAGAAACCGCACTGCACAGTTGGACGCCTCGTGGCCTCATCTACCAACACACATCCTCAAGCACGCTTGAAGGACTCATGCACACGTCACACAAGACACGACCTCAGGAAATGCCATGACACACATGCACTCACTCGGACTCTCCTGCCCCTGCGCACTTCTGTGTTCTTACTCTGCGGCGACAACGGGGGATGTTCTGTTTGTCCTGGAACACAACACTAGCACACGCTTCACAGTTTATTCTAGGCACACCCTTGTTGGACCGGACGCAGAATGGTGCGAACGGACTCAGGTCTTATTACAAGTGGCCCTCTGGCGGGCGGGTGGGTTTCTCTTGCGAAGAACCGCGACCGGTTCGGCACACCACACTCGCGACTTGCAGCAGCAAGCTGCGGACTGACGCACAACAACACATGACGCGGTTGCATGTGAGTGTTCGCCGCATGCACTTGGTTGAATGGCAGCGCGTGCAAGCGTACACTCAGGGTGTTGCTCCTTCCTCACCACTTTCTGCGGGTCGGGTGGGACAAGAACAATCGAGAAATCTCGATTTAATTTCTTAAGACCACATCGCATAAAGCTGTGCTCTCTGGCTCTAGCGACGTGTGTCTGCTAGACTGGCATGCCAAAAACCCCAGCTTGCCACGGTCGCAAAAACGGTCGCGACTGTCTCATGATGTGCACCAGTGCTGTACAACGCAACATTAATGCGCTCGACACCTACGGACCCCCTTCACGCCCCAGACAATCAATTCAACAACTTGCAACAACTAACAAAAGATCAGCTGCTTGTTGACAAGCAACTGCCTGCCTGGCTGCCTTCTGAGTATCACAGCACGTGCGGTCAGCAGGCGCCTCTATGCTTTACACTCATAAGAACCTCATACGAGTACATACATACATACATACAGACAGACAGACAGACAGACAGGCAGACAGACGTACATATACAGATAGACACTTACACACATACATACACACATACATACATACATACATACATACATACATACATACATACGCACGTACAGACACACGTACATACATACATACACACACAAACAAACAAACAAACAAACAAACAAACAAACAAACAATGAAACAATACATACATACATACATACATACATACATACATACATACAGACAGACAGACAGACAGACAGACAGACAGACAGACAGACAGACAGACAGACAGACAGACAGACACACAGACACACAGACAGACAGACAGACAGACAGACAGACAGACAGACATCTTTCTTTCCATCGCTGCAAGGTGCCCTACACAAGCTACACGTAGTGCCGGCCCAGGGGTTGCAGCCGCCAGCGCGAGCCATAGGGCAGGGACTACCTTCACTCCTGCCCCACGCATTTTGCAGGGACGTGGTGGGCGGGAGAAGCAAATGCTCACAAGGTCCTACTTCCTCTACTTGCAAGCTGCGATGCCACAATCTTGCAGCACTTGTCGATTGAACAAGACACTCACGCACTTCACGAACCCAGATCAGGCACGCACACGCACATGGAACTTGCAAGTTGTTTAGGCGGGCCCAGGTGTGGGCTCACTGTTAGCCTAGGTGGAAGACCTATCATGTCACAGGCTCCACCTCTGCAACCATTTCTGCAACGAAAAACGGCTGCAGTCGTGAGTGTGTGGTGCATGCGCAAGCTGACGCTGTACGCAGGCATACCTTCCATGTAAAATGATGATGCTGAAGTCCACAACTCTCCTTCCGCTCTCACAGACAACAGGAGCACAAAGACACAGAAAATCAACGTACATCGCAGAAACACTGAGGGCACCACACCGCAGAAGAACTGCAGGCAACATCGGAGAGAAGATCACCCAGCCCTTGCGTCGCGAGCGCACCTGCAAACGAAATCACCAGCGAATCATTCTGTTGGCAACAAGCTGTCTGTTGCTGGTGTCGTTGGGGGGATGAACTGGAAAACCAGGCACAAGGTGAAAGAAACATCTGCGGCAACGCAGCCACACTACGATGGCTTGCCAGCTTGCGCGTCTGCACGTTACAACGATGATGTCCAAACCGAAGCAGAACACAATGGCTTCCACCTGCTTCTACTGTTGCAGGGCCCGGTCACTCGCTGCATCGGTTCTCTGGATTGTAAACATGAAAGCCTCAGCCTGCCTCGACCGGACGAAGTCCCTGCAGCGCGGAGCAGTAGACTTGCATTGCTCGCCATTGCACCCAGCCCAGCCGAGCCAGGCTGCCGCTGGCTGCTCAGCGTTGCGTTGGCAACACGAAGCAAGTCCAAGGTCGAATTGCCATACTTTACCAGAGCATCTGACAGGGGTGTCCCAGCATAGACCGTGTTGAAATCTTCCAGCGCGTGTAGGCAAATGGGACAAGTCTTGGCCAGCTCAACTGCGGCAGCATTGTAAATCTGACAGCACACGGCGACGTCACATGGAATCACCACCACCGAACGCGAACCAACTAGCGAGGTCAGCCTGGCGTGGCAGCGGGAGCTGCATGTCGCTCGGCCATGCAACTGCAGCTGGTAAAAAACAAACACAGAGCACGAAGGCTCTCATCGTCACTGACCACTAAGGATAATAACGATAACCCGAGCGGCAAAGCAATCCTGTCTGTGGCTTTATTCTCTGCGCACACTACCCACCTACACAGTCGCTAGCACTTCACAGTTGCTAGCTGCTAGCTGCTTGGAATTCCCGCCCGCCCGCCCCAGGGTAGGGTTTGCTTAGTGCATGCTCCGAACACTACTTGGTTGCGATACGCGTGTCAGCTCCAGGCTTCACGACCTGCGCCCACCTGCCCGCCCTGCAAAGGTATTGGCGACAGGCCCCGGCGCGACTCAGTGGATGTCTTCAGCTGAACTCCGGACTTCCTGCTCATGAAACGAGCGTCGCAGTACTTGTGTGAGTTTGCGCACATGCTTGTGAAGCTGGCACTGGCACCTGAACTGGGATCCTACCGAGTCCGCACCCTGAACGCAACAGGAGAACCAACCCCTGACGACAAAACCCAGAACAAGACCACTGCGTGCAAACGCTCTTTTTTTTTTGAAGGTGGTGGTAAGTACAGCCAGAATCTACACTGACCACATGGCTAGAGGACTTGCTTAGCCAACATGAACGATGCATCAGCCGCACGCTGACAGAAAGGTGTCCCCCATCAGCCTCTCGCTGACAAACGGTGACCCCTGCGCAGACTTTCGACGGGGCGAGGGCGGGCGGGAGATCGAAAATCAGGGCGTCAGCTAAGCCTAGCTTGGCTTGCGGCACACGACAACAACTGCAAACCACCACCTGCCAGGGACCAAGACACGACCCTGCAAAGAAGTGCCTCCCTGCAACACGCACCCTCACACGCCAGACAGGAGTAACGGCATGCACAGACACACACAGAGGCACAAGACAACCCACTCAAACGAAGACTCTATTGGATCCCTCTTTTCGCCCCTTCGGTTCCCTCCGGTTCGACCCGCCAGGCAAGCCTGCACAAGCAAACACCAAGCAAGGGTGGACTCGTAGCCTAAAGAGCGATCGTACTGCACGTATACGTGAGACGCTCAGGCCTACCTAGCGAAGTACACACAGCACAGCGTGCAAAGCACCACTTCGCCGTAACTGACAAACGCAGCTTGTGGCCAGCGACACGGCACAGTTTGGTTACTACATGACACTGAGCTGTCTCGGAGCTCCGCCCACCGCTTTCCAGGGCACTTAAGCGATTGCATCAGCCACGGCACTTTTCAGCGTGTCTTCAACAAACCGGCACTCGGCCTCGCAGGGGGCTCACATCAGCACTTGTCCCTTGCACGGAAGAACCAATACGTCAGCCCGGAGTACAGTGCTTCCATAAACAAATACACTGAGACCGCGGGCCCTAAAGTAGACTGTAAGTAGACGCTTGCGTTTGCCACTTAGGTTGCCGACGCACGCCAAAAACGAACGTGCACCATACACCGAACAAGCATCGCCCAAGCACTGGCCAGCCAAATCCACCCGAGCTCATGCACGTTTGGCGCTACAACACGCGTCCAAACGGGCAAGAGAAGAAGTCGGTCCTCCATCAGCCTGGACTGCATCTCCAGCACACGGCTCCGGACCTCCCGACGGCCCCCAAACGCTGATAAATTTGCACCATCGGCTATCAACACTTGAAATGTCCTGCTTCTCTCGCGCATCCTGCACGTGCTCAGCATCAGCCACCTCGGTCAGTAGTCTACACAGACGTCTAAAGTCTTTTAATGTACAAAACTACCCACTCTCCAGCCCATGGACGCCGTGACGCAAATGCGCACATGCTCTTTTGTTCGTGAGACGCGCAAACGCTGACATTCTTTCCTGGTCTAGCAGGAACTACAAGGGGGCGACTAGGGCGGCAGTGACGCAAAAGAAGGGCTACACCTAACCTAGTGGGGTCTTGCTCTAGGCCATAGGCTCTGGGCAAAGCCGGAGCCACAAGCTGCAACTACACAAATGCTGCACACGCTTATGGTACATTCCGGTACGAGACACCTCACTCCGCACTGCCCAGCTAACCAACACAACGCGGGCTTGCTACTGAATCCTGCACTCTTCGGTGCACTCGGCGGGACAGACAGACAGACAGACAGACAGACAGACAGACAGACAGGCAGGCAGACAGACAGACAGACAGACAGACAGACAGACAGACAGACATGCTCGCACAGCTACGCACAAGAAGAACATCGGGCAGGCGTGACCACCTACCACCTCACGGATTTGGGCGGACTGGGCGGGCGCGAAAACTGACATGTTCGAGCAACACTCAGGCTGAAATTGGCAAAGCATGCTCACTGTGTGTCACTCAGTGCACAAGTGCCCACCATGACAACACAAGCAGAAAATCATCTGGCGATCGAGATTGGCATGACACTGAGATGAACACCATGTCGGACAGCTTGGCAAAGCCAATGGAGGGCAAGACACGCACATTGGCCTCGAAGCCGCAGTCACAGATGACAGGAGGCTCACAAGCAACAGACCCTGCACACCCTGCCTGCGCGGGAAGACTCTGGCTTTTGGTTCGCAGGAACTTTACGGGCTTTGCCTGAAGCCTCTTGAATGTAGAAATTTCGCTTTGCAAAGCCACCTCCCACGTCACCATCAGCTGCCGCGCAATCATATTCTACGTCAGTGAGCATGTGTGACAGTCAGAAGAAGTCCATGCCTTGAGACGATGAAGCACCACGGCCGTTATTGAATCCATATCGGAGCAAGCCTAAAATCCATTGCCAAGCCAAGTCTTCACACGAAGCAAATGCACAGCACACTGGCCTGGCTTAACAAATCTGACTCTTGCTTGGACCTGCACCGCGAGTTGTGGATTGCTGGTTTCTGAGTTTTGGAACCAACTGCTTCTTGACTACGCGTGGAGACATGGCAGGCAAGCCGGGCACACGTAGATCTAGACACTAGTTCCCAAATCAAGCTGCGCTCACAGCCTGCTCTCAACACAACCGCTGATTCAGGCTTGACCACGGGAAGCACAGGGAAAGACAGCATTCACCTGCCTGCGCCGCCTCAAGTTGCGGATAGCTGCTTCGTTTGAAGGATCTCAGCAGCACTGCACTATCATTCATCGCTCACTTCTGGAAACCAGCCGGTGGCATCCCGCCTGGGTCGGCTACTGGGTTAACCACGAGTTTGGCTTCAAGTAAAACATTGTCAGTTCGCAACGTAGCGAACCCTAACGCGGGAGCACCTCCCACAAAAATGGCAACAACAGAACAGCTGGCTAGCTCTCTGCACCACAGCTCACCGTGTTCAGCGCGAAGTTGTCGCAGAGAGCCTGGGCTGCGGGTGATTAAAACACCCCCCAATACGAAGGCAAGCACCTGTGGGACCCCAGCATGCTACGCAAACCCTGCAGCGCAGCTCTCAACTCCTACACCCTCCAGCCCATCAACGCCGTGACACTTCGTCTCTAGGCGTTCTCACGCACAAACTATCCACCCTCCAGCCCATAGACGCCGCGACTCTTCTGGGACGCAAGTGCACACACGCTCTTTTGTTCGCGAATGCGCAAATTGTGACAGTCGTTCCTGGCCTAGCAAAAAACTACAAAACTCCTGGAGGCGATTCGGGCGACTGCGGGTCAAAAGAAAGCCTACAGCTACGGTGACGATTTTTAAATAAGCGCATTTTTACATACTTAAAACAGATATTTTATATTACCCTCGTTGGCTTCGGGCCCGAGCCGCCAAGCCCGTTTTGAACAAGCAGAGCCCCCTCCTCACCCCTCCTCCACCCTTCTCCACCCCAGCCTGAGTTTGGGAGGAAGGGTGGGGAGTGGGGGGAGGGTGGAGGAGGGGAGGAGGGGTGGAAGGGTGGTGGATGGGGGTAGAGCATCATGCCTGTAAACACACGCTTTTCCGACGCAAATGCACGCATGCTCTTTTGTTCGTGGAATGCACAATGGCTGACAGTCTTTCCTGGCCTGGCAAGGAACTGCAAGGAAACGATTGGGGACACAGGGCTCGGATTTCAGAAAGAAAGAGAGCCCGCAGCTGTAACCTACCGGGACCTAGCTCTGGGCTCTGGGCAGAGCCGGAGCCACAAGCTGCAACTATACAAATGCTTCGCACACTTGTGGTACATTCCGACACGAGACGCGTAAACTCTCTGTGGATTCCTTGGTATCTCACGTGAATCCAGGCTTTCTGCAGACATCATCAACTCCATGACTGAAAAGAATCACCCACTGCTGCTGCTGACAAACAATGCCCCCTGCAACCACGGAGCGGCCCAGCTATCACAACAGCAAGTTGCTCCTGCTCTCTCTCTCTCTCTCTCACATTCAAGTTTCGGCCAAAGGCTTTACAGTAGTCGTTGCACTGTTCGATGACTCGCCACGTGCACTCGATGGGCAAATCCAAGTCTACCCCGTCGCAACCTACGGCACGACGCTGCTGACGCGGCAGACAGACACACTGCTTCGGCAGCAAACTAAAGATCTGTAGTTGGGCGCCACTACTGGAACCTGGAGAAGAAGTTCCTGCACGCAGATCTCAAACCCATGTACTGCAAAACTGTATTCCCTGCATTCATGTAGAGTGACCGCTCTGATTGACGAGTGTGAGAGCCTCTCGTTCACAGTCATTCAAACAAACGGGAGCAAGACAGGAGCCCGAGCGACGCTAAACTTGACCGTTGGCAAGCCTATGCTCACAGGCTTTCGTGACATGGCACCTACGAGCACGCTGCGGCGGATTGGACACGCAAGCAGAAAACAAAGATAGAAAAGTGAACACTTATGAACAAACAGCTGGCGCAACGCAGCTCGAAAACATGCGACGTGACACCCGCCATTCTTACGGCCATCGAGGAGCTGTGAACCACTTTGGATATTTCCTTTTTTGCCTTTTCAAGGCTCTTGTCATATGCCCGCTGGAGGTCTAGCTGCGCAGCCTGCGTGACAAGGAAGCAAAGACACAGCGTTCGCGTTGAACCAGTTTCAGCAGCCTTCTCAAACGCTTCTCCGCTGCGTTCTATCTCTGCGGTTACCTGCACAAAGTTTGCCGACCGCCAAAACAATATCGTAAACGCTGCCAATGAACAGCGCATGGAATGAGCCAGGCCTGCTGCACCTGTGCAACCAGCTCTGCAGCTACGATAAGGCTCCAGTAGCTACTGTACCAGATGCTACCAGTCTACCAGGGTATGGTCTGCGTGTTAAAGCAGTGCGATGTGCTATGACTCGAGATCTTTGAAACACTAGCCTACGACCTACGCAACTATCCGACGAACAGGGCACGCCACTTCGATGATGAAACGCACACGACACATAGCCGATCCCAAATAAATTCACGTTGCACCTTCATTTTGCTGCGGTGCACCAGTACACCTATCACTTATAGGGTGGGCGGACGCTAAACTTTACGGAAAGCTGCAACTGGAGCCAACCGTGCACAACTCTCTCTTCTTAAGAATGCCAAAAACGATAGAGAAACGGTCTCAAAGACGTTCGCAAGGCTGTAGATGACGCCTACAGTCTACAGCTGTCAACAAGCATGCCACGCACTGGAATGCCTCCATCCCCCTTTTCCCACCCACCCCCCATCTGGTCGGAGGCTTAAGTTGGGGCCTAGATTTGAGCGGGGGAGGGGTTGATGCCTGAGACCTACTTTTGAGTACGGATGGTTGTGTGAGGGGGGGGGGTGATGGTTCACAGTTGGTTCACTGACGCGCACATGCAACCACATCTCTCTCTCTCTCTCTCTTTCTCTCTTTCTCTCTTTTTTCTCTCTTTCTTTCTTTCTCTCGTTCTCTCTTTCTCTCTTTCTCTCTTTCTCTCTTTCTCTCTCTTTCTCTCTCTTTCTCTCTCTTTCTCTCTCTTTCTCTCCCTTTCTCTCTCTTTCTCTCTTCTCTTTGCTGTTTCTAGTTCCCTGCTTCCTGTGTTGTCGGTTGATCCCGAAAGCATACAGGATTTGTCAGATCACACCGGGAAAATGCCGAAAAGCTTCCCCGACCCCGGCCGCGCTCGCCCAACTAAGAGTTCCGGGAAGTCCCCGAGCCGAAGCGGCCTTTCTCGCTCTGCTTTCCGCGGTTGTTAAGCTTCCCAATGCCTGCACAATTTGATGCGTGAGTCGGCCAACGTGACTGTCCCTCGAATCTCTCTCTCCCTGACGGGTTCAAGGATAAGACCGACCAGCCCCATTTTGGCTTGCTTTCCGATCCAGATTACACTTTTCCTGACCCTTTTTACTTCTCCAGATACACCTGTACGACAACCGATTTTTCGGCATCTATACTCGAGATTTTCGGCATTTGTTGCAACATGTTGCAACCATATGATACCTACCGACGAGCGATTTTCGGCATTTTCTTCTAACCGGAGGATAGACCCAGGCGCACACACCTAATTGCTGAAGATTAATTGCCCAAACAGGGAGTACCCCCTCTGGGTTTCGGCAATATTAGTGGGGGAGGCTATGCCTCCGACGCTTTTGGGATCCTACCGTGTAGTCAACAAACCCGAAGCCCACAAGAAAAACCAACCAAGCCCCGCAGGACGAGACCCAGCAACCCAGCCACAACCGAAAGCACGAAGACCTGGGATCGCACAGAGCTCAAGTACTCTGAAAAAAAAGATGACATCACCTCCGACGCTGGCAAATCGACACAGCTGCTGCTGGATACCACTGCCTCCCTGCCGACACAGGGTGGGAGGGTGGGAGAACAAGAACGCAGTCCGACGGCACTGCAAGCCCTCGAGCAAGGACACTCGAACCTACACGGTGACACATGGACAACTGAAGCAAGCACACATGTCACGCCACATGCAACTGCACTCAAGCCTTGCCTACAAGCACACAAGGCACTCCCGGGTCCGACTTCGTGCCCAGCAATGTGTTCACCCCGCCAGACAGCAACGGCAGCTAAAGACTGCAGACTGCATGCAGCAAAATTGTAGGACCTCACTTCGTTCCGTGTTCGATAGACGCTTGTGCCCACCCCGAACCAAACAGTTTGCACGACCGTAAGCAACTGGCACACGAAGATGCCACCTTGTTGCATGTAACGCTGCGCCACAACACCAACGGCACTGCACTGAAGCCGGGGAACCAGCAACAATGGCATATTCTACTGACGTCATCTGCTCTGGACTACATCTGGTTCATCGTTCACCACTGTCGCGTCTGGAATCTAGAACCCTTTTCCTGAGCTAACAAGTCAGCAGCATTGCGACGAAAAACACCCATTGCAGAGACTCTTTTCGCCTCGGGGAACAACTCCTGCGGAGGCTGCAGCTGGACTGCAAGGATCGGCTGGCTGTTGTCAGCGGCTGACACTTTGCGCACGACCTCCATCCCAAACAGCAACTGTTAACAACATCATGGAGCCCTTCCTCGAACTCTGCAGAACACCAGCTCGGCAAGTATAGCATACCACAGTATAAAGCCAGACAGCGAAGTCATGCTGATTGGTCAGCAGAAAGAAATCCTTCTGCGTACACCGTCTGCCAAGAAATCGCTGGCAACCATGACACATACCAAACACATGCTGCAAACACCGGCATACCAAATCCAAAAAAAAAGATCATCGAAGTACCTTGGACAGCCGAAAGACACACAACAGGGAAAAGCCATTAGCAAGACCGAAAAACTTAGCCACCTGCACACTCACCGTTTGGTGGCTGAATCCTGTCTCTGTTGGCTCGACTCTATGGACCAACACACACACACACACACACTGCACGCCTCTTTTCACTGAGCTTGCACACAAGAAAGGGCCGCAGCCCAATCGCTGCTCCCAATCTCTTCTCCCTTGAAGGAAAGGCCTTTTGGGGCACCAAACCCGGTAAATGCCCCTCAGGACGGGTTGGGCGGGCGCAGAAATGTGCCACTCACGCAGCAATGTCTGCAATGAAAATGGCTGCACGCATGCGCCAGCCGACGCTGTACGCAGGCATACCACGACCGCTACCGGCAGCAAGCGCAACCGATAGCAAGCACGACTGCACAAGACCGGAATTCACCGTCAACCCAGTTTCTTCAGGGTCGCTGAGGGCGGGAGAAAAGAAGAAACTCTGTTACTACGCAAGACAACTATCGATGCACTGGCTGCAACACGTTCAATCCTACGCAACCTCTAACCGTTAATCAGACCACAGCTTGAAGTTGCACTGCCTGCCGGACACATATACGCCGTAGCGGAGGCAGGACGCAGTTCGTCGTCGTTCAACAAGAAGCTTCCGACCCACTTAGACGCACGCTGCACGTGCAGCCCACAAGACGTCCGTAGAAACGTGACCTTCTTTTGGCTCAGGAAGATATTGATCTCCAGCATTGCCTTCACTTGCCTCACTTGAATTTTAATTGAAGTGCGACGCCAAAGCCTCACCGCGCAAACACATCAAACATGGCCACGCTGCGCCAAAAAACTGCACACACGACTGCCTGATGCACGACAGCATGCAAGCGTCTCGGCAGAGCGCGCAACATCTTGTGTTGAGTTTGGGCCATATCTGCGTCGGCTGCACGCTGGATATTGATCTCGGTCTGGCATACGACGCTCGACATCGGGAAATAGTAGCGGGAGCAGAACCCGAGCCCGACAAGCATCCATCGCACCTGCGCCAATGCATCAATCTCCTTGGCACATACAATGGCGCCCAGCAAGACTCAAAGATGTTGAACTCGTTTTGCTAGCGCTTGCTACAGACCCGGCGCGTTTCTTGCGAGCTCTCTTCCGGCGGAAACATGTTCAAAGTGAAGTCACTGTGCGTGACAACATCGCCCATAAGTGCATTCCTGATACCTGCCAACAGTATCACGTAAGCTGTTTGCGATTTCAGAGCCTAGCGACGGCGGCACCGACGTCAAAGGTAAAGCAAAGCTGAGCTTGCTGAAACGGACACTGCCCACAGACATCTAACCTCGCTAAGCCTCCTTTGCCTCAACAAAGCGGCACACCTACTGTCATCGACAAGCAGCGGCTCGAGCGGCGTCTCACCCGCCATGACAAGCAACAGCAACAGCAACAAAGAAGATGAAGAAGAAGAAGATCCCTCCTTCTATCTCCGAAACCCTGGCATTATTGGCTGGTTTTAGATTAGAAAACGGAATGCCGTACGGCCCCTTGGGAGGGGCGTCCTCCCCAGCTAAGCAGGAGTGTCGTCCCTGCTGCGAAAAACGAGACGGGGATCACGCAGTCATTGTAGAGTGAACAGCCGAGGCCCCAGAGCTCTTGGATCCCCGTTGTCTGCTTCCAAACGTCTATTTCCCGCAGACAAGGGGGAGTTTAGGGTTTATGAGTTCAAGGTTTCTTGGTTTAGAGTTTCCGGTTCCAGGGTTTCTGGTGTTTCTCGGTTTAAGGGTTTAAGGTTTTGGTTTTCTTGGTTTAGGGATTCTGGGTTCAGCAGTTTAAGGATTTCGGGTATGGGGCTTCTGGGTTTAATGTTTCTGGATTCAGGTGTTTGGGGTCTCTGGGGGAGGGCTTCCGGGGGTACAGGGTTTCTGCGTTTGGGGGTTTATGGTTTCTGGTTCTGGATTTATTTCTGGCTTCAAGAGTTTTTTGGGTTTACAGTTTCTGCGTTCAGGATTTCTGAGTTCAAAGGTTCGGGGTACAAAGTTTTGGGTTTCTGGGTTTAGGGTTTCTGGATTATGGGCTCAGGGTTTCTGGGATGCTGGGTTTAGGGTTTCTGGGTCTGAGTTCAAGTGTTCAGGGGCAGTTTCTGAGTTCAAGGGCTTGGGGTACAAGGTTTAAACGTTTGGGGGTCTAGGCTTCTGGGTTGCTGGGTTCAGGGGTCTGCTGCATTCTGGGTTTCTTCGTTCAGGATTTCTGGGCTTACTGGCAGGTTTGGTGGGTTAAAAATTCTTGCGTTTAGCCTCCCTACAAGGCATTCAAGGTGTCCACAAGCACTTTTTGCCTTGCGCCCCGCCCCGTCAACCCCCCCCCCCCCAAAAGGCATTCTTTCGGAGGGGTGACAGAAGAAGAACGCATACTGGCATGTCGTTCTGCTAGCCACTGCACACAGTGATACCACCGCCTATACAAAGTTGACTTGAAAAAGAGACTTGTATGAATGTGTTGTCAGACTGTCACACGCAACACGAAATTGTCACGCATGGAAGAACTCTGCACCTGGTGGAATCAAGCTGCTCTGCAAAGAGCAGGCTGGCACAGACAAAGTCAAGAGAAAGTATAGCCAGCGCATGACTCAATCAGGAGCAGGCGCAAAGGGTTTTACACTGTGACGAGAACGTGCAACGCACGTCCAATTGCTCGACACCGCAACTTCTGAACTGCGGAGGCGGCAAATTTTTTACAATCTCACTGTCTCACTGTTCTAAACTCACAGGTAACCCCGACCCGCCAGCCCACACTGCCACTGCCGTGACACAACATGCAGTCGACGCGCCCTCTGACTCTTGTTTTCTTGCATGAGGGGCGCGCAAGCGAAATCCTGAGACTCTCGTTCTGAGAGTCTGGCATGGAACCTCAACAAACTTCCAGGAGGCGAACGGGGCCCCACTCGTTTCCACCAAATAAACTAACTCACAGCAAGCCAGGAACCTCTGAAGTCACGCAGAGACTGCGGGCTGGCAGCACTCGCCCAATCTACATGTCCCGACAGCATCGCTGCCGCCGCAGCGGTCGCTGAACGATGATCCCCTCATTCCGCGGTCAACCCCCTGACACACAAGCAAGAACTGCTGCAAGAGCTGGGACCAAAACAAGTGCAGATGCAGCGCGCACACGTCACGTCGCAACACTTCACCTGAGCCTCGTGGCCTGATGTACCATTACACAACCAGCAGACATCTTCAAGCATGCTTCAAGGACTCACGCACACGTCAAACAAGACACGACTTCAGGAACTGCCATGACACACATGCACTCACTCGCATTCTCCTGCCCTGCGCACTTCTAAGTTTTTACTCTGCAGTGACAGCGGGTTTCACTTCAGACTAACGTGGATAAACTGAACATGACTGCACAGACAAGATCAGACACAGAAGACGCATGGCACGCCAGACATCTTTTTCCTTCGGTGACGCTGGGGAATATCCTTTGAGTCTCTGTGGGTTCTACCCACAGTGCCCTACACAAGCTAGGCGTAGCCCCGGCCCAGGGGCCCAGGGGGTTGCAGCCGCCAGCGCCCTAAGGCAGGGACTACCTACACCCCTGCCCCACGCATTTGGCAGGGACGTGGCGGGCGGGAGAAGCAAAATTCTCAAAGGCCCTACTTCTTCTACTTGCAAGCTGTGATGCCACAATCTTGCGAACGTGTTCCATGAACAAGACGCTCACGCACTAAATCAGATCAGGCATGCACACGTGTGTGGATCTTGCAAGTTGTTTAGGCACGCCCAAGTGTGGGCTCACTGTTAGCCCCAGTGAAAGAGGTATCATGTCACAGGCTCCACGACGACACTCATGTTCCGTTTGTCCTCGAGCCCTGGGTCAGGGCGTTACGGACGACCCAGCCAACCCTGGACCCAGGACATTCATGCCCCCCTCCCTCACCACTTTGGGCGGGTCGGGCGGAACAAAAGCAGTCCAGAGATCTCGATTACTTAGGACAACACCGCATAAAGCTGTGCTTCCTTGTTCTAGTGACGTGTGTCTGCTAGACTCTGCTAGACTCAAAACGTTTGGCTTGAACCTTGGCGCGGGTTAGGGAGCGATCAGCCACGTCCGTGCGGGACTCGCTTCGGCTTGAGTGAATAAGCTATCACGAGGACTCGTGACAACACTCAGGCGCTCGACGCTAGCTCACGGATCCCACTTCATGCCCGTGGGCATGTAAACGAGGGTACAGCTGGCTGCACATGCAGCATAGCGGCATGGCTGTCTGCAAATGCCCCGCCTTCCCTACTCGACTCATCCATGTTGGGCGCCAGGTGCCTCTGCCACAGCGGAAAGAATGTGTTTTCTCGCAAAGCACCACAGCCGGCACACCACACAACCATGTAGAACGAAGTCTTATTGCAATTGTCTCAGACTGAACGCCAGCTTGCACATAACTGATGCACTGCTGCAAAGCACACGCGGCCTTTTTTTTCTGTCGCACGACTGGTTAGTTTGGGGCAGCGCGGACGGAAAATAATCTGTCGGACCGGCCCACGCTCGGCATGGGTTGTCCATTTCTGGGGTGTAGGGGACAGCTACACGCAACGGCCTGGCTGATTATGACTACATGCACAGGCAACGATATCTGGTTTTGAGAGAGTGTCGGTGTGCCTAACCCAACCGAACCGGAAACGCCAACACCCCAGCGCGACTCGACCTGTACGGCAGGGCATGCTACACAATGCGAGATGAAGAGGGAGTGTGTCAAAGCACGGGGCCAGCTGCCATTTTCCTGGTGTGGCAAGCGGTTTGAAACGCTGCATCCTTCTCGGGAACTAGTCTAGCATATTCTAGCTACGCGGCTTATCACAACACCCAGGAAACGCACAGGGCCATCAGCACAATCACTTGGACGCACACGTGCAGCGCTCCTCACTTTTCAACGAGACTCTCGACCTTCAAGCACACGATCCACCACCCCAGGCCTGCTGCAGCTGCAGCTGAGTCACACACACCCCAGAAACACAAAATTTTCAGTCGGCCGCATGGAGCCACAGACTGGGCCACAGTGTCTTTCGAACACAGTGGGCCCACCTCTGCTGCAAAACCCTACCGTGCACAAACCTAGCATGACACTGGAAACACGGTGTTTGGATGCACAATGCACTTGGCGCACACAGCAGTGGTGCGGGGGATCCACCCCTCCGTAGAAGAAGTGCACTCAGGCACAGACAAATAAGCGACGGCAGCCCAAACAGGGCGGGCNNGGCGGGTGCAACAAAAGCGAGAAGACAAATCCACACAAGACACTCGCAGCCAAGCAGTGCTGCAAACTCATGCACGGCGAAGTCGAGGACGGCTCATGTGCTAGTTAGGATTCGTGGCACGTGCCGGCTTAATGCCCAACCCAGCCGACACTGCACGGTAGCAAGCAAGCGTGCAAACGACACTAGGACATGAAGCACTTTTCCGAAATGCGGATGCCTGCACACTGCAGACAGGTCCCAACGGAGATCCTGCCTGCAGCACGCCACACCCCCCCTCCGCAGAGGAAGTCATCACTGTCACAGCTGCGACATGGTGCAGTAGGTTCGGAGTACAGCCGCAGACACATCCACTGAGCCGCGCCAGG